>BMAV01003685.1:0-20699 GCA_019973955.1 Trichonephila inaurata madagascariensis | reverse complement strand
GCGTATTTGCTTTTATTTATTTTAAAAAAAAAAATTCATACAAAATATATACTAAAAACAAAAATTATGTTCGTAAAAATTTAAAAATTAAATTAAAATAAAATTGTTTTTCTGCCTGAAAATAAAAGAAAAATTAATTCTTTACCTTAAATTTTTTTTAAAATTTTTATATAAATTACTTATATCACACCAACTAAGCTCTCTTTACTTTGCTAGGTTGAAATAAACAAATGATGCGGATGTAAGAAAAGGGAATAAGGATTTCCAAAGAAATTCTTCTTCAACCGACAATTTATCTTCTGGCACGAGGGAAGCTTTATTGATGACGAGGACTATTCGCGCTCCTGAAAAACGTGGAAAACATATTACCGTCCTCCTATTTTCAGATTAAAAAAATTTTATTCTTGTCCTTTTTTTTTAGTATTTTAGGTTTCGCAAGATAAATAGTTTGAATCAAAAAAATCGTACAAAGATTTTGATTAAGCTTCAACAGAAACCTTAAAGCAAGTATTCTTATGATATACGTATGTAGGAAGGAAGGATTCGATCTGGGTACCTTCCGTTCCGTACACAAGTACCTTATCGGCCACGCCAAAACGATCACCTTCGCGTGATATTTGGTACTAGTTTATACATGTGGGATATTCCATTTGAAAGAAGTTAGATCATATCACATTTATCGAGGTCGGAAACAAATTAAAACATATTCCCATCAACGCCATCTAGCGTCCTTTTAAAAACGCCGACATAAACCCCGCCAGGGCCCACTAACATTCGTGAGAAAGTCGTGCCCGGTCACCACTTTCGCCCGGGCGCCGGAGGTAAATCTTAATAGTACCATAACAGTTCTATCTTCCCCGCCCCGGGGGTGCCCAATAAATCAAAAATGAATTCTATTTAATCTTAATTGCCTCCCTTAAAGTAATGTGATCAACCTTTCCCTATTCTTCCGAAATATGCTTATCAAACTTTCCCCATTCTTTTTTAAATATTCCCCCTGTAAATACCCCTATAATTTTAATAAATTATTTAGTTTTCAACTAGTTTTTTTTTAACATGTTGTCTATTTTATTTTAAATTAACTAACACACCCTAAAACCCCTAGACACCACGCCTAAAAACCCCCCCATCTGAAGAATCCAATCTTTTGGGAAAATTTCGGTTGGGTTCCCACATGTTCACACGCCACATACCCCATGCCAGTGATTCGGAGAATAGACGAACGAAAGATACCGTCGTAAGTGAGCATGTGAGCAGTAGCGTCACTTCGTGGGTTGCGCTTCATTCATACGTGACGGCTTGAGAATTGCGTCGATTGATTGATTGATTATTGCCCGTCGCACTGTTTAGCTGCTACGAGGCTGGCGACGGACCACGTACTTGAACCATGGTCAAGTGACGCGGGACGACACCTGAGCTAGCCCCCTCTCCTAACTACTTACACCACACCAACGGGAGTGGAGGTTTCATTTCTCGACATAACGCGCATCGCTGCCCTACACAGCGGGTCTTGCGGTATTCCGCTCTAACCGTGACAGGCCGACATCCGGATACCTATACCCCCTCGGCTACCGCGGCCACTGAGAATTGCGTCATTGGTGTCTAGCGGCTTAGTTGCTTTTCCGGTGGATAGATGGCGCCATGCGTGAAGGGTGTGGTTCACTTTGCACGGCCAGGATCACCAATGTAGGAAGGAAGGATTCGATTTCGGTACCTTCCGTTCCGTACGCAAGTACTTTATGGACCCCGCCATATTGGTCGTCTTTGCGTGCTGTTTGGTACTAGTTTATTTAGATATCCCACCATCACACATATATGTGTTAGTGAGTGTTCTTCACCATCCCACGATAAAGCAACATGAGGGCTGTTGATGACGAACTTTGTAATTTTGAACTACGGTCAAGTGAAGAGGACGACACCTGAGCTAGTACCTCCTCTCCAAACTACCACACCATATCAACGGGAGGACTTTCATCCACGACAGGTTTTCCGTGCACCAGCATTAGGTCTTCAGTGGTGTTGAGACTTGAACTCATGACACACAGGTCACGAGTCTGTGACATTGACCACTAGGTTACCAGGGCTATTTTGAAATATAGATCTTGATTTTAAACTAATAAGGAACATATTTGAATAATTGTTTGGTGCATAGTTTAAAAAATAAAATTTCTTTCATCCATTGAACATAAATACGAAATTAAATTTTTTTAAATCAGTAAAAAATATTATTTTTATTTTGTTTTCTTTCTACAGATTCGCAAGCAAAAATACTGTGAAAAATGTTTGATATCCGTACCGAATTTTTTTTTTTTATAAAACTTCATTTGTGTGTGTCTGTGTGTAAATGGTACGCTCACTTTGATGTGGTGTAAAACAAGGATTGGCAAACTGTGGCACGCGGTACAATTCTCAGTGGCACTCTGCACTACTGTATAAATTTGTCAATTTTCGAATGGATTGAAGTTGATAAATTTTTAATGGACTTTATTTGACAAACACCTTTAGAATTATGGAAGAAATTACAAAAATTCAAAATAATCCTCTACAGATAAAATTCTGCTGTTATTTTGTAAATTGAAGGTCATTGTTGAGAGATGAATGTTGAAAAGAGAAAATTGCTTCAGTACTTTGCTTTCCTCTTTTTTTTGGCTCTACATATCTAAATAAAAACTCTTTCCTCATATGAAAAATATTTCGATATCCGCAAAGAAATTGTTTAATAACTCACTACTCAAAATCGGGTGGAATGGAAAGTCACAAATTATACCCCTGATTTGGCGATATGAAAGTTACGATAATTTTTTTTTTATATTTATCTTTCTAATTAACTATAATGAAGAGAAACACTTACATTTTATGTTGTCTATATCTTATTTTAATAAATATGTTTAAAAATACATTAAGCCGCCCATCCGGTTTAGTGGTTAGTGACGCTGAGTGCTGTGCCGTAAGGCCTGGATTCGAATCCCGGAGAAGGCATGGATGTTTGTAAATGGAGAGTGACTTTGATAAAGGAGGGTACCAAATAACCGTCGAGTTTCAAGTCCTCCCGTGAGCCTGGTGGAAGGGTGAGAGAGCTGGGAGGCCCTGGCCTCCCCCACGGTGTTCTCCCTCAAAATTGGGGCGGAAACGAGCAAAATCGTACTGTTACCTATGTGGTGCTCAAGGCTACGGCTAACGACCGGCGTAAGAATCCAACCCCATGCCACTATGAATTCCGTGGGCTTTGATCTGATGTTACTGTCCATCAGGTGTCTTAAGTAACTACAACAAAAATACATAATATATGTACAATTTTAATTTTTAAAAAATTTTGTTGAAAAAATACAGTCGGACCTCTATATACTCTAGTCGCTAAACTAAAAGAGTCGTACATTTAAAAAAATTCGTTATATAGAGGTTAATTTTTTAATATACTTTATAAATCACAAAACAAACAGTAAACTCATAAATACTATATCTTAAAAAAAATTATTATTTCAACTTTTTTTAAAATAATGTATGTTTATTTTATATATCTTTACCCAAAAAAGCGAAAGAAAACTGCAAGGAAAAAGCAGAATGTCGAAGTGAATCTACTTGTATTTATTAATATTAAGAAAATTTTATACTGTACCACTAATTTTAAGGCCATTTTCTAATTTAAAGCACACAAGTAATATTAAACATACATTATTTTATAATTAGAAAGCCGGGACACGGGACAACTCCGCTAAGGGGGAAAGAGGATATCGAACATGTTTATAGTGAACTGGGCAATGAGGGTTAAAGGTTGCACTTCTTGGATGAAACGTCCCGAACTCTATTGCTCTCAACGAGTTAGGATCTAATAAAATTAGTTCAATTTCTCTGACCACCATAAAATGTGTTAAAGAGAGAAAAATTGGAAATTTTTTCAATACTTTTAAAAATGCAGAGCAAAAATTGAATAACAAAAGAAAAAAGTTTGTTATATGAGATAATGACCCCTCGCTATAGAGAGATTATTTTATGAAGAAAATCGTGAAATGTTCTTAGTCTGCGGAAAAAGTTTGCTGTGGCGTGCAACGCACGATAGAGGTTCGATCAGGCTGAATTTTATGACTATTTATTATGTTAAAAATAAATATCTTTAAATTTACGCAGAATTTATGCATGATAAAACCGCACCTTGTAAATGCAATATTGGGTAAACCAAATTGAGCCAAAATGTCCTACTATGTGGCATGCTGAATCATATTGGTATGTATGTTTGTTCTAAATGATTGCCGGACACCGGTACAAGTAGGCGTGCGCAATGGCATGGTAATAACAGCTCAAAATCACGAGGTCCGTCGCTAAATAGCACTCAAAATACTGGAAGTTGATGTTAACAAAATTTCAGCAAACAGCCAGCTCCAGAAGAAGAATTAGGTATTAAAATAGTTATTATTGGATGGTTTTGGGAAATCAAATGAACCTCCGGCTATAACAAACCCTTATAATTTTTGAATTTTTCTATATAACGCCTTCTTTTCCTGGAACCCTTTGGAATATTTCACGATTTTTTCTCTGTGTAAAACAACCCTCTCAATAGCGAAGTACTTGGTCTATAACGAAACTTTTCTTTATGTGATTCATTTTTTTCTCCTATTTTAAAGTATTTTCTGATACCTTTTGGGTTATTCTATCTCTTTTCTTTTAAAACATCTTTTGCACACAGTCTTGAAACCGATTTTACCAGGGCCTGACTCACCTAGAGCAAACAAAATATTGCTGCAATTTTTACAAATAAAGAACTCCTGTAAAATTACCAGATTTTAAGTGTGAGTAATTAAATTTTAAGGACGCTTTATGGTAATGTATGTTTGTTTCCTAGTTATAAAATGTAATGGCGCTCCAAAATTATTTGTATAGTGCTTTAAATTAGAAAAATATCCAAAAATTCCTTAAATATAAATATAAAATTATTTTTTAATGTTGAAATACAGTGTATACCCTCGGATATTTTTTTTTCCAGTTTTTTTTCTTTTTCTTTTTGATGAGTGCCATTGAAAGTGCTTCTCAAACTTCTTTCAGTGGCTCAAGTGCACCACTCATACTCTTTCATCGTGCCCCCTTATATATACAGCTAAATAATGTATTAAAACAAATGTAATAATGTACTTTTGACTTTAAAGCTGCAATACGGCTTTTTAAATTATAAATCCGTGCCACAAATTATCAAGAGGGTGCATTGTTGTTGTGTTGTTTCCAATCCCCTGAGTGCGGAAAGCACACACCAAGTCCATTTGGACCATTCCAAGTGTATTAGGTGTCACAGTCAATTGCAGCCCTGCATGTCACACCCTGTCGTATGGAAGCCCCTGCCAGTCCAGAAGGAGCAGGAGAAGCAGGCAGAGAGCAGGGACAGATAAAAGAAAGACTTACCTGCACAAAAGTCATCATGTTTGCCGCAGGTGACTGCTTCTGCAAAAAGCGCCAAGGTACCGTCTCATGCCCCTGAACTCCTGCACGGTATAGATAGACAGGACTCTAGCTGCGTACCCAGTGGTGAGCAGGAGTCGCCACGTCAAATTCATTTTATTTCTTTGGAAGGAAGGAATTTCCGAATGGGTTAAACAGTGTAGCCGGGGTTAGAGAGATCGCCAACCCCTTACCAGCCAGCTCATCAGCAGCTTCTCTGCCCCAGATGTATGCTATTTAAAATTCTCATGTATATAATTTTATACGGCCCATAGGCCATCAGTAATTATTAAACTCTTTTCTTAACTTAGTGCCAGTTAAATTTACTTCTATGAAACACATTGTGTAATAATGATACATTTTTTAAGTTACATATATTCAAATGTAAATGTGTGTATTTTCATTTTTTTTATTATGTCAGAATGTATTTCTGTTGCTTATTTTCAGTAAATTAATTTTAAACAATTTTGTTTTCGAATTTTCGATATATTTGAGTTTGAGAAACACTGGGATAAGATATATAAAATAAATAGATATCAATTCTACAAAAAAGGTGTGAAACAATCTCACCTTTTTAAATATATAGTGATTATGAATTGAAAAATTTGTTTGCGTTTTATATAAAGCAGTATGCCAAGATGAACCTCTATAACGAATTTTCCATATAACGAACATTTTTTCGGGATTTAGCGAATTCATTATATAGAGATCTGACTGAATTTCTATTGTTTTTCAATTCCTACTATTAGTTCACACAATCTCTATATATTTATTTGCCATATATTTATTTATATTCAGGAATTTTCAATCGTCAATAAAATACATTTTAAAGCGCTCCATTGAGCCGAAATTTTATATACAGGATTATTTTGGATGACTATACAAAAATATAATAGTTAATAAAGATTTTAATTGATTAAAACTAATTATTTAAAGAATTACAAATACACAACCACGTTGGCATTTTGCTTATTTATAGTGACCCCTTTTCGCAACTTGTGTCAAAACTTGAAAAGCGTTTTCAGTGTTAAAGTACTCAATTTGGAACTGAAATTTATATACACTATCATTTTGGATGACAATACATGTTCCGCACATGTACCAATGCTCAAATTTACATACCTGTCCATGTCATGAGTTAATTGTAACTATTTACAAAAAGTAGCTAAAATAAAAATTTTCTTTGTTGATTTAAGTAGGAATTGACTTTTATTTATTTTTTTTTCATGTTACTTGTTTTAATAACAAAAGCACAAAAATTTATGATAGCTCCTAACACGTTTCATTTTAAGTTCGTAAAGGCAGAAATTCAATTTCCACCTCCCTTCCCTCCAAAAAAAAAATAAAATAATAATAACTAAAAAAATGCTTTTTCCTCCCAGTAGGCTTCAAAAATTTGTAGTTCGCGAGGTAACTCATTCTTGTTTAAAAGGATTGCCTGGAGTAAGAGAATCTGCGAAAAATAACCCTACGTGCTGATGGCAGCGAAATAGGACGTGGAAGAGACTGAATTATGGTGACCAAGCACCAGACGACCGGAAATTGAAGCTCGTCCTCTCTCATTCATATGACAGGGATGAAATTGAATTCGCTGTCGGAAGCCAAGGGAAAAATGGGGGAACCTGTATCGCTACTAATAAAAAGAAATCGGAAATTAAATCCTCCAGGGGGTATATCTAAAAGTTTTATTTATTAACTGTATTCTCGGGTAATTCTTCCTTTTATACTTAAAGTATCCGACAACGTTCGGAACCGTGATTTTGCAAAAGCGTATAAATGGATACTATTTATGATATTTAGTGTCACTTAGATAAGAAAACGCATATAGAATTGTACTAAGAATAGTATTACAATAAAAAATTATTTAAGTACAATATTTTGACAAAAAAAATTGAATATAGAATGACCCATTTTCAAAATATTCTCCTTTTGTGAAAAATGTTTGTATTATAATAGTATTTTGCCTGTATATAGCTCAGATCTCTGTACAGAGGCTCAACAAGAATTTTGGAAGTATATAACTTAGAAGTGGGTTTATCCATGTTTTACGTCAATAAAGGGAAGAAATTTTAAGAAAAAAACGCCTATAATTATTTCAATGGGTTGCAACTCTGAAAATAATTCGAATTTTTCAAAAAAAAATTGTTCAGACTCTCTGGAGAAGTCTTTACTTTATATAAGCACACACACACACACAAAATATTGTTATTTTAGAAGCATTTCTTATAAAAGGAGAACATTTTGAAAAAAAAAAAAACGGTTATTCTAAGTTAATTTTGCAAAAAATTGTATTTAAATAATTTTTTTTTGTCAAAATGTCCTGAAAACAATTTTATACATGTATTCTAATCTAAGTGACACGGAATATCATGAAAATTATTTATTTATGCGCATTTTAAAGTGATGGTTTCCAACGTAGTCGGATACACAAAAAACAAGTAATATACTGGCAGACCTCTATTTTACAAAGTGGCTAAATCTCGAAAAAAAGTTCGTTCTAAAGAAAATTCTTTATATAGAAGTTCACCTTTCAATATACTTTATAAATCATATGAAAGAAATTTTTAAATTCATCAACACTGTATATTGAAAAAAAGGTAATTATTCACACCTTTTTGTTCATTAATATACTCACACACACATACATACTTGTACTTGGGATAAGCCTGACTTTGGGCCCCCTTGAATCCTCGGGCCCCTCACGAAGCGGGGATCCGAGGGGGCACGTTATGCCATGTACTGATCATGAGCCTACTTCTTTACAAATAAATGTACTTATCACTGCCGTAGCTGGTCCTGAATGATCCCTGTATCAAAATTCCTTGGGGCCCCTATCCGGGGCTTTTTGACATTTTATAATTTTATTCTTATACATAATGGGGCCCCTGTAGCTTGGGGGCACCGTATCATTGATACGGCTGATACGGTGGTAGCTACGTGCCCCTGGTACTTATTGATAATGCTATTAGTCAAATTTTGAATTTGAATTTGAATCGATGAATCTGGTTTAATGTTCTTTGATTTGAACTTGAATTAAGCATTTTCGAATACTGCTTCAGGTGTTGATGATGGATTTAAAATATTTATTCTTATTTGTATTTCAAGCGAATTCGCTCAGCCTTAAAACCAATTATACGCTGGATGTCACACGGGGCTTTTAAAAAGGCCTCCGTCTGTTATCTAATAAATATAAGTGTCCTGATATGTTGATGTCAGTGCGTAAAAGTCACTTAAAGTACGCAGTTCATAAGATGACGCAAGCGACTTCTGGTAGAAGCCAGTTGGGTAATCATCTCTTGATTGACAGGACGTCTGTTGGCCGTCACGTGTCGACGCATGTGAGTCCTGGTGTCCACTTTTTTAAAAAGCATGTGATGGGTACTATGTGTACTATGGGTACTATGTCCGCATAGAGAACTAGATTTTATACTAACGATTTTATGCTACATTACTCTTATTTTGATATTTATCTTTGTCTATAAAAATAATGCAGTTAATTGTGTTATTATTAATTTTCTTTCTTACTCCTATAAATTTAATGATTTCTTAAATCATAAATAAAAAAAGATTTAATCGAAAATATAATCATTCTCATATCTTTCAGGTACTAAAAGTTTTCCGGATTATCGGTGGGAGAGGAGGAGGGAAAAAACAGTTCTCTCAATGGATTCAAAATCCTAATATTTTCATATTCCATTTTTAAAATAAATATCTAAAAAACTTTTTGAGGGCTTTCAAATTTATTACTTCATAATTTTATTGAATCACCGCACAGGTGCCTGCTTATTTCCACAAGTACAAGGCTCTGCTACAAGGTGGGGGGCACTATTTAAAAATACATCTAAAATCTAGAAACTTACACACATTATACCTAAATCAAACAGAATGTATAAACTATGTTTTCTTTTTGATTTAAGAAACGAAACTTATTTTATATGAAAGAAAACACCTTCAAAATCTTATTTTTCTTCGGTATGTTCCGGATTTATGAACCCCAAGATACCCTGTAAAATTTAAGATTTGGGATATTAAAACACGGGTGTCGCTTCCCCGTGATGCCCAAGGGATCTTTCTCACCCGCCGTGTAGAGGGGGCCACTGCACGTTAAATCTGTCGAGGCTTAAATGTCCTCCCGTTCGTGTGGAAAATAGAAAAGGAGACCCAAAGGTTTCCTCTTATTGACCATGGTACAAAATAACGAGGTTCGTTGCCAATAGTCCAAGTGCAGTTTTATAATATGCGACTTAAATATAACTCTCACTCTCTACTTTCATTCTTCTCGGTTTTCATTTATTATTTTCACTTTTCTTCCTTTCATAACAGCTTAGACTACAGATTTATCTTAATGTAACAACTATTTGGCGCAGCTCTGCCAACTTTGGCGCTTTTCAGTAAAACCAATCAACTAATTAGAAAGAAAACTATCAATACTACACAGTTCAAATGTTTGCGTTAATTTTCCCTGTAACGAAATCTACAAAAACAGTTAAATTGTCAATTGAATCTCTCCAGATTAGTTTTTCGTATCCCCGTTGGCGCTCTTCTGTTCAATATCTGGAAAGAAATTTCGGGATCGCCACTTCCTCCATAACGGGGTTGGGGAGTTAAGGCCGGTCCATTAACAGAGCGCAAAATGTCTCGGCGCTTTCCTTTTTGTTTTGCAAACTGTCCATTTATGTCATTCGCGCCTTTTCCCCCGGTATTTATCCCTAAATACAGTAAATACTTATACGAAAATACTCAGCTTTTATAAGTAAAAAAAAAAAAAGGTTGTGTTTTAAATACTAAAAGAAACAGAATAAATAAAAGATTGTGTTAAAAAGAGAAGAATGAAACTATACACAAGTTTGTGTTTAAATAAAGAATGAAACAATATAAAAGTTTGTGTTTAAACACTGAAGAACAAAGAAGATAAAAGTCTGTGTTGAATTACTGAATGAAACAGAAAATAAAATATTTTGTTTAACCCTTTATCTACCGACGGTACTTATAAGTACCACTCACACTTTAAAATTACGTAGAATAACCATTTTTTAAAAATATTCTTGGGCGATATTTTTTTGCAGGAGTATTTTTTAAAACCACTCTTCCAAGATATATGGATGCTGGGGGTTTTTGATGGTATTTTAGTAGAGAAGGCGAATAATTTTATAGCAGAAATGGCGTTTTCAGCGGGTTGCGAAGATTATCATTTTTAGCACGAGAAAATAGTTAATTTCAAAATTTAGTTGTCTTATTTTTTTTGTTAATGAAGACCTTAGAAAACGATTTGACTATTTATTTTAAGTGAATAGTGTGTGAAGTATTCCCCCGTGGGTGATACCTCACTGCGTGATCTAGAGGTGTGGGATTGAATGAAGAACCAGGCGTTCTCATGATCTTAAAATGTCTTTATTAAGATCTTAAGGACTCAGAGGACTCTTAAATTGAAAATTTTTCAATTTTTTGAAAAAAATATATGTTACAGCCTCAATATTTCTGAGCATTTTGGTACCACAATTGTGTTGATACTATGAGCATTTCCGAAGTTATTGCTAAAAAAATAGTGAAACTTAAACGAAAACCCTATCTCTTTCTTATCTTTAACTTCATTTTTCGCAAAACAAAAAAAATTTAGCTTCCGCGCAGTATTTCTCAAAAACTATTTATAGTAACACAATTTGAAATTTTATACACGTGTTCAAAATAAGGCTCTTCATAACTTTTACATCAATTTTCAAAAAAAATTAATAGAATCTTCTTTATTTTTATTTTAATTAATTTTTTTTCTAAGCAAATTTTAAGTTTCGTTATAATTGTACTTAAAAAATATTTTGTTTTCTCTAAATTTCTTAAAAGTGTGCATAACTTCAAAAATGAACATTTTTATACCAAGTAAAATTAATTTTGTAAATGTTGATCCATTTCGTACTTCAGAATCCTGCGCGGCGTAAAATACTAATTTTCATATTTCTGAAAAATTGACCAATTTTTATTTCTTTATATTTTTTTAAATTTCTTCCCAAATTCTCTGAAATTTTGCGAAATAATGTAATATATATATATGATTACCTTGTGGTAAAAATTTCAAATTATTGTTTTGTTTTATTGCTAAGTTACATTGGTTTGAAGAAGGATGTATTTTTCGAGTGCACGGATATCTGTTAAGAATCTTGTGAGCCCTTAACTTAAACACTAACAATGATGATATTTATAATATAACTTATATATAGTTGATCTGAGGTAAGAAAACACACAATATACGTATTACCAAATAAGCGTGATCTTACCCACGATATTTAACTTTCCCCTTCTATTTCTAATCTCTGTTTTTATCTTAGTTACTAATGGATACTAGAATTATCCTACCTTAGTTTTTTGTTGAATCGCAATCCTCTCGGATCCTCAATATCTTTGGGATAACTCGTGTGGAATTGGATCCACCTTGACTTAATCGATCTGTCACGGATAGCTTCACACTCAAATAACGGCTTTCTTCAGTTCACGCGCTTAAACCAGAGACTAGCATAATCACTCCCCAATAGGTCATACGCTTACGTTAATTTTCTGCTATATTTAAAAGGTTTCTAATTTGCATGTTCACGTTTCGCTTCTGGATTTGGTTGGAAAGAATTTGCCTTTTTCGGCCCCAAAGAGCCCAAGAGGAGATTTTAGTAGAAATAGAGATGAGCTCGTCACAAGTGTAAATAATTAATTTTACTGTTGGATAGTTTTAATTAATTATTACCTCTAACGGATTAAATTTCATAAAGTTGAGTATTTTGTTTATGTGTATCCTTTAATTTTCAATGTACTGATCCAAAATAATGATTGCGTGAAAAAAACTGCAGTAAATCATAATGCGTTAGATTAAGGGTTAAATATACTGGATAAAACAGAACATAAAAGTTTGTATCTAAATACTGAATGAAACTCAATATAAAAGATTATACATAAATATTGAATGAAACTGAATGTGAAATTATGTGTCTAAATACTCTGAATGAAACACTAAACTAACCTGAGTGGCACAACAGCCATACTACGCCCATCTTAGTTTTCGTGACCTTGGGCACTGAGGTGCACAAGCCGATGTTCCGATCAGATGGTCAGTCTGACACGAAAACCCCAATGTTTAGTTCCTAAGCAAGCCTGGTACTCATTTATCGACCCACTTAAAGAATGAAAGGCTGAGTCGACCTTGCCCAGCCTGGGGTTTGAACCATGTACCTGTTCCGTGGAAAAGTAATACACTACCTCCCCAGCCACTGGCCTTCAAATACTGAATGAAACACAGCATAAAAGTTTGTGTTAAATTTGAAGGAAACACAGTATAATGAAAATTTTATGAGGCATATTATGTTCAATATTTCACGATTACATTAAATATGCCTTAAAAAGATTAAATTCGCTCTTTCTGTTATTTCTGTTTCGTATCTGCTACATACCAACGATTACGAGCAAAGACAAGAGACTTGTGGTAGAAGTGATGCCGACTACATTCATTCTGCGCGAATTGTTGCTAAACCTAGGAAGAAGATAGTGCAAGTCCCTTTACTTTTTGTGACTTTCCTTCGTATATGATTAGTTACATTAATTGGAAATTTGTTGTAAGCAAAAATATTATTTAAATGATTAGTAAGGTACAATATTATTACGATGACTTTTAAGGACTTAATGGACAAATCTGTTCCTACATAGAAGGTTTCCAAGCGTTAAAATGCAGTGAAATACGTTTAACGCTAAAACGATTAAGACGAAATATCGGTTAGCACGAAAGAATACAACGGTCTCAAAAAAATACTATTTATTTTCAAGCATTTCTTTTTCTTAACACGAAAAAATTTCCCTTCTGGGAATGAACAAAATACGGAAAAAAAATAAAACCCAGCTGGATCGGACTGTCCTATAGTATTTTCTGAAGAATTTATTGCAGTAGATAATTATAATGTGTGTTCAGCCTCAATTATGGCAGAAAGAGACATTTTGGAATTTGTTCAAAGCTCAAAAACTATCGTTGATGCAGATTCCGGCAACGAAAATTAAAGGAATAATGCACCTCTTGTCCCCACATCATCCGAACTGAGGAACGTCATGACAAGAATGGCACTTAGGTTGACGCACATTACAATGATTAAATGAATAACAAAATTGACCATAAAAAAAAAATTTGTTTACATTTCGATGATAAAAAACAGTGCTAAGAAAAATATCGGATTATTTCCCAAAAACTCAATAAATGTTTTGTTTTTCAAAAAAATTTGAAAATTTTCTATTACATTTCTTTAATTTCTTGTGAATGCTTTTGTTTTGTTGACTTTTAGAAAATATATGCATAGCTATGTACCGTAAAATCCGGCTATAGCGCGTACCGTCGTATAAAGCACACCTATACTTTTAAGCTCTGCATTTTTTGCTTTTTAGGTATGTTCGGCGTATAACGACCCCACCTCCTTTTTTACAAAGATTCCTGACATGTATGTGTGCAAGGTTCTCATGTTTTGACACTGGCATAACGTACACCCCCGCATTGCGGAGGGGGGCAGGTGTTCTAGGGGGCCCAAAGCCTGACTGATATCATGTACGTATTTGGGATTGAGGCCCGAAACACCTGATTTTTCTAGCATTCTTCGTTACGCACTGTGTTTTGAAGTCGTTCATTCTAGGTATTATCACAAAATCTTTAGAAAAAATAATATACTTCTAGAATTGCAACCCTTTCAGTTTATAATGTAAGTCATTTCTTTTAATTAAGCATATCTCGATACATGTAGAAGCAAAACTCTTTTGAGCTCATCTCTTTTTAAAGCTCTAATTTTTATACCCGGCGCATAACGGGCACCCGTAAATTTCTATTCTATTTTTTGTGTGTGTGTTAAAAGTGCGCGTTATACGCCGGATTTTGCGGTATGTAAAATAAATTCTAATAAACTTAATTTTGTTGATATCTGGGCATTTTTGCAATATCCTTAACACAACTAAATATTTCAGTCCCTTCAGTTTCGTGTCAAGCGATTTTCACCGTAACTTTAATAAGCAATCATCTCATTAGAAGGAAATGCGAAAAAAATATTTATTCATACAGTGTTTGTGTTTCCATGCAAAAAAGAAGCAGAGATTGATTGTAATCTTAATATCCCCTTCCGTCTCAAGCAATGAAGGCTCACTGAATATACGATGGACGACCGTAACGAATTCACTTCAAGATTAGATTATGAAACACAGAACTGTCATTAATTCATCCCTTTGGCTATGTCTCCTCTCTCCCAATCGGAATGGCAAGTGAGTTTTCCATCGAAGTCATCGATTGCCCATCGTTTTCATTCAAGGTTAAAGATCCCGTGAGGTTTCCGTTAATGAGGAACAATGATCAATATGATGATTTATATATCTATCAATGTTTGTTGGTTTGTGTGTGTGTGACATTTATTTATCTCTATGAAAGAAATCATTTTTTTTAGGAGACAGGTTGATTCAATTCAATTTTCTAAGGTCAACTATAACATTATTAATGTTTAATCCGCTTCTATTTATTGTTTGATAGAATAGATTATTCATCATATTGCTGCCTCTAAATGTACACAAAAGCGCACTTAACATTATTTTTAATACAGTAGATTTTCTGAAAACTCGACCTAAAGTAGACCGAAGATGTGGTTGCGGTAGCCGAGTGGTCAAGGTATTGGATCGTCGCTGGCCTTGTCACGAGTTCGAGCCCAGTACCACTAAATACCCACCGTGTAGGGGAACGATGCACGTTAAATCTGTAGAGAGAGATCAACGTTCTGTTGGTAGTGGTGTTAGAGAGTGGTCCCATGTGCAGTCGTGACATGGTTCAAATACGTGGTCCGTCACCAAAGTTGTAAGCTGAACAGGGGACGTTAATATTCACTCATTCACTATAGACCGAAGATTGACCGAATTTGTGAAAATGCCGGGTTATCGAGTTTGATTGATTGAATATTTACGTCGCACTGTTCAGCTACACGAGGGCTTTTGGCGACAAACCACGTAATTTTGAACCATGGTCAAGTGACGTGGACGACACCTAAGCTGGCACCCCCCTCTCCTAACTACCACACCAACGGGACCGGGTTATCGAGAGTGGGATGGATTAAAAATAATAAATATATGCGTTTCCTCAGAAAATATTATACTGCATATCCATGTACTGTTTGATTCAAAACACAACAGTAAATAAACTGCCCAAATACCCTCAGACAAAAGAAAAGTATATACTTTATGAAGGGAAAGAGTATTTTTTCTAGAGGAAAATGAAAATTAATGAATATATAGCATACAGTAACTTACCTGATCAGACTTACTTCAGAAAAATACTTTATGACGGCATAAAGTGCTGTCTATAATGACAAACAAGTTTCTAACTTTGCAAAAACTGGCTACCTTTCACTGCCGTAGCTGGTTCTGAATGGGCCTCGTTTGAAAACTACTTCGTAGCCCTTTTTTAGAAGTGAAAGCCCTGTTAGTGGTACTATTGTTATACATGTTGAGGCCCCTCTAGCTTGGGGCCCCGTATCATTGATACGGCTGATATGGCAGTAGCTACACCCTTTATACCTTTCTTAAATAAATGCGTGTAATATCTTGTTGGCTTCCGTACTGCACTCTGGGTTTTGCTTCTTCATCACAATTGATTGATTGAATATTAACGTCGCACTGTTCAGCTGCACGAGGGCTTTTGGCGACGGACTACGTAATTTTGAACCATGGTCAAGTGACGTGGACGACACCTGAGCTGGCACCCCCTCTCCTAACTACCACAACACACCAACGGGAGGAAGTTTCCAGCTCTCGACAGATTTAACTGCATAGCTCCCCACACGGTGGGTCTTTATGGTACTGGACTCGAACTCGTGACAAGGCAAGCCACGGTCCGATACCTATACCACTCGGCTACCGCGGCCACTTCTTCATCACAAAGACGACGAAGGTACATTAAGTCAGTTACTGTCGCACCTTGTTCAAAATACTGAAGGAGGGTTTCAACTGCCTTTAGTGCGCGTTAATGTGTTATATTTTAGAAGTTTGTATAGTGTCCTCAAAGATAAAATCTTCATTATTTTCTGGCACAAAGAAATGCGCGACCTCGGAATGCATCTCTAAGTATTTTTTTTTACTCGCAAGAGTGTGGCCAAATTATTCGAACTGCCGGGTGTTCGGGATTTTACCGTATTTGGTAATTAAAGAGAAGAGAATAATTATCTTGATATTGTGTGTTAGATTTAGCTGGTTTGATTAGCTAGAGTAATTAGTTCGTGAAAATGGCTGTCAAGCATCTTTTCGACTTGAATAATCCTTAAGGTATCCGACTACGTTCGGAACCGTGAATTGCAAAAACGTATAAATGGATAATATATATGATATTTAGTATCACTTAGATTAGAAAATGTATATAAAATTGTTTTAAGAATAGTATTATAATAAAAACTATTTAAGTACAATATTTTGACAAAAATGAACATAGAATGAATTCAAATATTTCCTTTTTAGAAAATGCTTCTATTTTAATAATATTTTGCCTGTATATAGCCTCAGAAACCCCCTGTACGGAGGCTCAACTAGAATTTTTGAAATATATAACTTAGAAGTGGGTTTATATCCATGTTTTAAGGAAACAGAGGGGAAAAATTTTAAGAAAAAGCCAAAAATTTTTATTTCAAATGGTTGTAACCTTTGAAAATAATGAATTTTTTCAAAAATGTATTATTTTTTAAAAAGTATTATAAAAAAAAAAATTTTAAAAATACATTTTTACAAAAGAACTTTTTGAAAAAATTATTTAAGTTAATTTTTTTGGGAAATTTTTTTTAAATAATTTTTTGTCAAAATGTCCTTTTAAACAATTTTATAATTATTTTAATCTAAGGAACAAAAAAATTGAAAAAAAATCCATTTACAGTTTTTGAAAATAATTTCCAACGTGGTTGGTCTTACAGATTCTTTAGTGATTAATTTTACTTTTTCCAAAGGGAATTAAAGGATTCTGTTATTTTCCTTTGATTAAAATTTTTTAATGCCTCAATTTTTAAAATTTTTTTAAAATACAAAAAATTTGAATTTTTTTTTAAGCTTTAAAAAAATCAGCCCATTGTAAAGGGGTCATGGTCAATTTATTGAGTTTTTGTAAATGTTTTGTTTCTTGTTTTTTATTAAATGAATCATATATAAAATCTATGAAAATAAAATGTACCCAATAAACTTAATTTTGTCAATATATGTTTTTTTTTTTTAGCAATATCCTATAACACGAAATTTTGAATATGAAAAAATATTTCATTCCCTTCAGTTTTGTGTTTAAACGATTTTCACTGTAAACAAAATTTTTTTTAAAAAATGTAGCAGCAAACTGGGGTTTGTCTTATATTGCAAGCTAAATAAATGTTTTTTTCTCCATCCCCCCAAATTTTATTTTATATTTTTATTTCATGAGAGATTACAGACGCAAATATTTTTTGTAACCACTCGGTATCGGGGGAATACTCAAACGCTGACATTAATCCCCTTATAACGGGCTACCCGCGTTCTTCCTACTAATAACCCTTGGGAAATATAAGGGGCTTAAAATTATTCTATCAAAAACTTTCCCCCGAAGAAGATGGATTGTGCAAATCAAGGCTTGAAAAAGACTAACTTTCCTCGAGAAAAAGAGGTTAGACTACTAAGAATAACAGCATTCTACGGGAACTAGGCAGAATTCTTGCTTATTTGATTAATTTAAGTTTCATGATTTAATTAAAGGTTAAAATTTTATTTGTCGTTTGAATTAGAAGGTGTATTTCCGAACGCAAATGATCCGATTTATTGTTAATTTTCTGTATTCGCTACCTCATATTACTTCCCCTTTTATTAATTGATGATTTATTTATTGGGTTGTAAAAAGTGTGTGTTTTTTATAATTTTTAAATAGAGTTTGTTTGAAAATTCCATCTTCCTTCCGACTAATAGATGGGAGCAATCAATTACACCCTTTGAAATCAAATTTTTTTTCTTTGAAAAACATTTTACTTGGATTCTCCGCAAAGAAAAAAATTTTTTTCTGCTCAAAAAAATTCTAATCCAGCATTTAACTCTCGTTTTTTTTAAATTTTAAATTTAAATTTAAGCTGTTATTCACATATGATATTGGATGTGTATATAATTTTTTCAACGCAAAGAAAAAATTTCTTCCAGACGATCGGATAATATAAAACCCCCCGCTTTTTTTTCAGGGACGATGACAACTACATCTGGGGAATTTTTTAGTCGCTGGGAAAATAGAAAAGAAAAAAAAAAATGTCTGGTTCCCTTGCTTTCGGAATATTTTTTTTTTGTAACATATTTCCAGATTCTAAATCTTCTTTCTAAAAATAGAAGAAAAAAAAACTCAAGAGTTCATTAATTTAGCTATATTTTTTTTTTCCAATTTTTAAAAATAAGTATTCATTTATAAGTATTTAAATGCTACTGAAAACGACGTGCTATAACTTTTAAATTGTGAAGTACTCCCGGGGTTTATACCTTACCTAAGTTATCTTCGGACCTAGAGGGGTGGAAAGGGAAAGAAGAACCAGGCGTTGTCATGATCTTAAAATTCCCTTTTTTTAAGATCTTAACTTAAACACTAACAATGATAAATTTATATTATCTTTTAAAGGATCTGGGTGAAAAAAAATAAACGTATTTCCCAAAAAAGCGCGATCTTTAAAATATATTTAACTTTCCCCTTTTATTCCGAATCTTTTATATCACAGTTACTAATAATACTAGAATTATCCTACCTTAAACTCTTGTTTAACCCAATCCCTTGATCCCAAATATTTTTTTTAACCGCGTGGAATTGTATCCACCTTGACTTTTTTCGTTCTGTCCGGATAGCTTCAACTCAATGACGCTTTCTTTTTTCCTTCAGTTCACCCCGCTTAAACCAGACTAGCATAACCACTTCCAATAGTCATACAGTTAAACCCGCATTTAAAAAGGTTTTAAATTTTATGTCACGTTTCGCTTCTGATTTGGTTTGGAAATAATTTGTTTTTAGTAGAAAAAAGCGATGGCCCATCAAAAGTATTGAAGAAAACACATAAAAAACAAATCAAGAAATCACACATTTCATACTTGAAATTGAACATAAGTAGTTTTTGGTCAATATTTTAGTTTTTTTATTTCTATTTTGTGTGTGTGTCGAAAACGCATAATAAAACTACATCAAAAGAATATCAGACAAAATTTTCAGAAAATATTTTAAGATTATTTTAAAATTTTTATTTATATTCATAGTGAGCTTTTTTTTTATTGTCTCAGGAAATCAGCCATCAGCTTGAATTGACTTTGGCCCATAAATGCCCCGTCCATTTTCAGCTTTGGGAGCTACTAGAAGAGAAAAAATATACCCCAGTTTTATACTGAATTTTTTAAAATTTTGGGAAAAAACTAAAAAATTAAACTTCTCTAAACTATATTTAAGTTTCACATTTCCCGTCGAGAAATTATTTATCTAAGTAGGAGTAAAGTTAATATTTTCAATTATAAAAATTATATTATTCCTGTTCACTATTATAAAACTAAACAGGAGTAAGAAATAACGTAGCATCATGCCTGAACAATATAGATGTCAAGCTCAAACTCAGTGACGAAACAGGCCATGAGGGTCAGGGGCCTACTGTGCTTATCCCACTATACTTGACCACTGAACGCTGAGGTGCATGAGCATATGTCCCGATCCCGATGGTCCGTCTGAAGCCATCGACCGCATAATTGATATTTGATTTTTTAACAAAAATTTCCCATCGAGTTTTCATTAACAAATCAATTTCCCAGAGCATTGGGCCATGACCATTAAAAGGGCCGTGGGCCGCAGGGTTTAGTATCACTGAGCTAGAGCCTTCTAGATCTTTCTAGAAACATATATTTTAATTGAAAATTTTGGTGACGTTTGTCAACTATATCCGTTGATCAACCAGATCCTATTGATTAACTATTGTTGAAAGAATAATATACATTTTGCCTGCAAATAATCTGTTCGGCCGCAATACCGTTTCGCAGAGAAGCACACACATTGTTCCGTAACAATATTATAATTATAGCTGGGTAAAATTACACATGGTCAAAAGAAGATTCCAACTTTTACAATTTTGCTTTCGTGCAACTGAAACAGTTGAAATGGAAGTGAAAAGGAGGAAAGGAAAAGGGCGGACAGAAAAATTATTGCTCTCCTTATTGAACTAGCGGACCATAAATAGGGTTTGGGGAAAATCAAAAAAAGATTTTAAAAATATTAAACCTTAAAAAAAGCAAAA
>BMAV01003683.1:488-16078 GCA_019973955.1 Trichonephila inaurata madagascariensis | reverse complement strand
TTACAATATGGTTAGCTTAATATTTTTATCGTCTGTCAATGTGGTTGTCATGGGGACAACGTATATTAGAAATAACTTTTATTCATTTTTCCCGCTATAACCCTTTAATTTCAGATGATATCTTTAAAAATTTAACCATTTTCAGTTTAATTTTTTTATTTGCGTCTTCTGTTAAAAACTGGGCTTCTTTCGAATATGGATATTTCTAAAATGAGTGAGTACTAGAATATATATTTTTTTCTTAAAAGAATAAGTGTTGTGCTTTTAATTTTCGCTATAAATAGTTTATTTTCGTTTTAAAAATGTTTTTTTTACGTTCTTTGTTCGATGGTACGAGTTGAAGGAACTTGCAGTGCAAGTTTCATATTGCAAGCTTTCACTACTTTGTAATTGATATTCTAAATTAATTTTAACATACATTATGTAATTATTTTATTCATAATGAAAAAAAATGCAATTATTACTATGTGTAATCATCATATAATCGTTATTTATAATTGTTTCTTTTAGCATTTATTTATAACTATTATTACATATTTTGTTATTTATTTATAATAATTATTATTTAATTACAATTATTATCTTATTTATTTATAATTATTACCTTATTTATTTATAATTATTATTTTATTTATTTATAATTATTATTTTATTTATTTATAACTATTTATTTTGTTTATTTATAGCTATTCTTATGTTTATTTATAGTTATGTATTACGAGTTCTCTTTTGCATTATTTTAATTTTTGTACAATTCGACGATTATTCTTCTTAATAATTACTATATTTAATTATATTATATGATTATTATTTCTAATAACCGTTATAAAATCGTACTATATGAATATTATATATAATTACGATAAAATATAATATTATAAGATTATTATATGCTGCTTTTAATACTATTATCAGTTCATGTTACTTTTTATTACATAATATTATTATTCATTGTTTATTGATTGATCTAGGTTATTCTCAATCTCTTCCTATATATTTTTTATTTGAAATACATTTCAATGTATTTCAAAACAATTCTTTTAAATTATTGTGTATCATTAAATTACCGCTAGGCCGCCATGTTGGATTTCATTCCAGCAACAAGAAGCGCTGCTTGGCGTGATAAAGATCACGCCAAGCAGCACTTGGCGCTATTACCCCCGTTATCAAATTAGTTCCAAAATAATAGCATTTCAATTATTTTTTTAAAGAAAAGTTCAAGGCTTGGCCACAGAATTTGTGAAACTTGTGGATTCAGCCAACCATTTCTAAATACTGATATATATGGTTTCATGTAATGGAAAAGAGAGTAAGTATTATATGAAAATACCAAGCTTTCATATGCAATGAGATGTATTGGTAAAAAGTAAGTCTTCTGCTAAAGTTTTGTGTGGAGTTATGAATTTACCAACTCCATCGCAAAGATTTAATAAAAAATTATCAGGGTTAGACACAGCTGTAGAGACTATGGCTACGGTGAGTATGCAAATTGCAGCTAAAGAAGCCAAAGA
Source organism: Trichonephila inaurata madagascariensis (assembly GCA_019973955.1). NCBI lineage: Eukaryota > Metazoa > Arthropoda > Arachnida > Araneae > Nephilidae > Trichonephila > Trichonephila inaurata. The sequence goes on along the minus strand of BMAV01003683.1, from coordinate 14,567 downwards.
TGTCAGCGGACATTCTGATATACCAGTTGCTATTGATGGTACTTGGCAAAAGCATGGGCATACGTCTTTGAATGGTGCTGTCATTGCAACAAGTGTTTATACCGGCAAAGTGCTTGAAGCTTCAATTTTATCAAGATTTTGTAAGTGCCCAAACAAAATGCATAATGAGAACTGTAAGGCTAATCATTTTGGAAATAGTGGAAGTATGGAAGTTTCAGGAGCCATCGAAATCTTCCAACGCTCTGAAAGTTTGAATGGTTTGCGATATACAAAATTTTTGGGAGATGGTTACTCCAGAACACATATAAAGCAGTTAACGAGATGCAGCCGTATGGAGATACAGGTATTGAAAAACTGGAATGTTGGCTATGTCGAGAAACGGATGGGGACTCTACTACGAGCTTTAAAACTAAAAATGAAAGGCAAGAAATTAAGTGACAAAAAACATTGGATGATCACGGTAGACTTACAGATGCTGAAATTGATGAACTACAGCGTTATTATGGATTGGTTATCAGAATTAATACCGATAATATTAATTCAATGAAGCAAGCCATTTGGGCTACATATTTTCATAAAGCATCTACAGATGCATATCCACAACATGGTCTGTGCCCAACAAACGAAGATACCTGGTGTGAATATAACCGAGCAATTACAATAGGCGAAGTATATAAACACCAGAACACCTTGCCATCAGAAGTTACAATTGTATCAAAAATGTGTCAACTCCTAACCTCCTTGCAAAATGCTTACATGGTAAGACACAAAAATGTAACGAAAGTGTAAATTGCATAGTATGGTCACAGATACCGAAAAACATTTTTGTGCAATTAAACACATTAAAAACTGGAAGCTATTGCCTCCTACAATCAAGGTAATATCACTAAATGTCATGTTCTTGCAACATTAGGTATATTTCCAGGTTTTTTTACACGGCTCGAGCAATGGAAACAGCTGATCGGGAGAGACTACGAAAAGCAAATTATGACATTTTACAAAATTCTAAAGCAATGGTAGAAAAAAAGACATAAGAAATGTATATTAGAGAGGATACCTTAGCAGAAGAAAGAAAAAACCCAAGCTGTGGAGCTTGTATGCATTAATTACAAGTAAGTTTTTTACTAAAATCCATTTTTTTCTCAAAACTAACTTTTTTACTACATAAGGAGCATTTTTTCCTAAACTACTGCATTTAACAGCTTATAACTTTGCATAGTTAATAATTACACTCTAATACATACTTTAGTCTCAAGGGATTTTTTTTAAAAAAAATATTCTGACTTAATTTATAGCATTAAAAATAATGAAATTTCACTGTTTTTGAAAAAAAACAGGTATGTGCAAAAAAAAATTTTTTTTTTAAATAACTAGACATCCTATCCATAAAAGCTCCGATTAAAGTATGTATTATGGTTCAAAGAATATTCAGTAAAAAAATTGGAAATTTTTATTCAATAGAATGTTTATAAATTTTCCATAAAAATACCTATTTTTAACATTACTGAGATACAGATCCTGTTTCGTGAACCTACCCCCTTAATAATTGTTTATCATGAGTGTAATATATATTAGGTTGGGGAAAAAGAAATCCATTATTTTTGCATGAAATTCAAAACTTAGCATGTTTCGGATTGTCCAATTTGGATCAAATATGTATCGTTTTGTTGGTATAAAGGTTGGTTCATATTACCTCTCTCAAAGAAGTTTTGGCCTTTATTGGCGAAAAAATCTAGTAATCGATTTTCACAATCTTCTATTGATCCCAATTTCTTATCACTCTGGAAGTTTTGCAATGTGAGAAAAAGGTGGTAATCGTTTTCTGCCAGGTCCGGACTATATGGTGGATGCATTAAAACTTTCCATTCAAACTCCCAGAGCTTCTAGCGAGTCACTATAGACGTGTATAGCCTGGCGTTGTCCTGATGAACCACAACACCTCTTTTGGCCAATTCTGGCCGTTTCTGATCAGTCACTAGCTTCAAACGGTTTAGTTGGTGACAGTAAATATCTGAATTTAGTATATGGCCCTACGGAAGCAACTCATAATAAATTATTCCTTTCCAGTCCCACAAAATACACAATAAAATCTTCCTGAGTGTTAGTCCAGGTTTGGGCACCGTTTGAGCTGCTTCATTGCACTTTGACCACGATCGTTTTCGCACAATATTGTCGTATGTGACCCATTTCTCATCCCCAGTCCCCATCCGCTTAAAAAATGTTTCGATTTCATTCCGTTTGGCCAAGGCTTCGCAGATGGAAATTCGATTCATCATGTCTTTAGGTGTTAATTGGCGTGGAACCCAAATATGGAGCTTCTTTAAAATCCAACTTTGCGCAAATGGCTTAAAACTGTTTTATAGTCGATCTTTAGCTCCTGGGCGATGCTGCGACTATTAACATGCCGGTCAACTTCAATTATTTCTGCGATTTTATCGACATTTTCGACGACGGGCCTGCTTGTGTGAGGAGCACCTTTAACATCAAAAATGCCTGAGCGGAATCGACGAAACCAAAATTGCACTTAATTAGCTGTTACAGTATCGGCACCATAAACCATTCGCAATTTCAGCCACCTGGCTTGCATTTTTGCCTTTATCAAAGAAAAAGTGTAAAAAGAACCGAATTTTCTCTTTGTTGTGACTTCCATTTTTAATACCCTGTAACTCACAACTGAATGGACCAAACAAAAAAACAGCGAAATAATTTTTTAGTGTGAAATATCACCTTGACAACGAGCATAAATTTGAAATTGGTTGATCGATACTTCACGAGATATCGACACTATAGCCATCTACCGAAAAAATAATGGATTACTTTTTCCCCAACCTCTAATATAAAGAAATTATATATTTACATGGATAATGTGAAATGGTTCGATTAGATAAAACTACTTAACCCAATCCTTCTATTAAGGAAAAAAAATAACTTGTCTGAGAGGGTTTTATACTAAATATAATTATTTAGGCCCCGTTTACATGGGCGAAAATTGCCGGCAAAATACCGCATCGCATCCGCTTTTTACCCGTTTACATGACGACCCGGCAATTTGCCAGCTCGAAGATGCAGGTCTATTTTTTGTCCCTGCTTTCGACTAGGAACTTTGCGGTGCTAAAATGCGGAGTCCCATGATGCATTGCGCCAGAGATACAAGATGGCTGCTGTTGTCGAGTGCGCGTGTTGGTCAACTGAGGTAGTTATAGCACTAATAATTTGATGGAACTGACCGAGATTTTCGGAAGTTTACAAGTGCCCATTTCCGATTAATATAATATTCTATTCAGGTACAGGGAAGGATGTAAATAAATTTATATTTAGTATGCTCTGCATGTATGTTTCCAATATTTTAATAAGATGATACATATATTTTAAGACAGTTTTTGAGATTGATTTGAAATTATTGCAATATAATTCTTTGGGAAGTACACAATAAAATTGCATTTTTTTGTTATTTTTCCTGATTTATCTTATTGAGTGTTTCCATATAAAAAGTAAAAAATTAGTAATATCTTGTAATTAAATAACTCCATAAAGGTGTATTGAATTTTTTTTTTACTGTGAAAGTTGATATATCCAATAGAATGAACTGTTTTATACTAACATTCCCTTAAATACATGAGGATAAGAACTTAAAAAGAACATTTCATTTTCTAAAATCTTCAATTTTGATTCACTTTTACTTAACCATTTAATTTTTGTTATTAAAGCAAACCATGATTTAGTGTACCAAAAGATATCCTTTTATACACACATACCTACAAAATTATTTTATATAAGTAGGCTAAATACTGCTTTTTTCTCCTCGAAGGATTAAATAACACCACGATTATAAAACATACTATGAACAAGTTCTTATGAAAACATTGCACATCAAAGAAAATACACACTTTTTTTACAAACGAAAATTAATTTATCTTTTTAATTAAAGTTGATTAATATGAAAGTTTTTGTTTAATAATTAGGAATTCTGAGATGGAAATAAAATTGCTTTTAACATCATTTAAAGGTTTTGGGTATCAGAAATAATCTTATAAAAAACAAACATTTTATATGTTTTATACACTGACTTCCTTTGTTATTATTACCCTTCAAAAGGTTTCAATTTTCTTTAAAATGTCTGTCCCCAACATTCAGAAATAAATTAATTGGATGTTTTTGAATAAATTAAGAAACATGTTTAGGCTTTTTAATAAAATTATTTTATTGTAGAACAAATTAAATTGTTTCGTGAAAATTTATCGTATACAGTTTTATTTAATAATCATACTCATTTTAATATACATCATTTATTGACACTTAATTTTAACATTACATGAATGCACTATAAGTAAATAAAGCATTTCATGATCTTCTATATAAATCACACTCTCTGAAAGTAACATTATATTATAAGGACAAATCGAGGATCTATCTTCCAATATTCAACATGCATAATATCATGTACAATTATTATATCTCAATTTTTATCTTATTGATAATATCTAATAAAATTCTCTGAAAATCTTATGAATGGCTTTTCGCAATTTATTTACAACAAAAAAGTATTAATTTTTCAAAACATTTACAAAAGAGTATTAAATGTCATTAACCCAAACAAATCAAATGAAATAAAAAAAAATTTAAGAAAATTATCTCCTAAATCAGATTTCATAGATAAAAAAGGTCAAATTATGCAAAATTTCTAAAATGTTCACTTTAGGTTTATAACAAAAACTTAAATTTTTAAACACCTAATGATTAGGCAATTAATAGTAAACAAAAAATTTTAAAAACATTTTTTTTCTTCTAAGTTTCTACGAATTTTTATTTACTCTAATTTCAATACTATCAAAATTAATTTAATCAAATTAATGCTTTTTTTTTCTTTTTTGGATACAATACATTTACAAAAGTAAGATTTGAAATGGTCTTCCCTTGTTTACAAAGAAATTAATGGCAAAAACTAGTCTTTTAGTCAGCCAACTGTGTGAAATATACCAGAAACTAGAAAGCAAATACCTATAACATTTGTATATAGGTTAGCTACAAAACTTTTCAATGTATTTTTGAGAAATTGTATATGGTATGGGTCCAGATTAAATGAAATATCACAAGAATTTTGAAATTTCAGATCTCACAAACTGGCAGAGTTATAAAATCCACTTCTATACAGTCAACTTTCAGAATTTACATGGAACAAATTAGATTACTGAAATCATGCAATTTATAGAAAGAAGTTGAATAAAAGAAACAAATACACGTATATATAACAACAATAATAATATATACACGTATTTTTTGTAAAATATCTCGATAAACCTTTTTTCATGTCCTAAAAATACAATCAACCTTTGTATAACATTTGTTCATCGTAACAGTTATAATTACATATATTAAATATACTAGAGCTTATTATATTTTTTTAAGCCACCCTAATTTTCCTTGCATTAATTTAAAAAAATAAATCTACACATTGCATATATTTAAAACTACATCAAAATAAAGGGGGTGAATGGATACATACACAATAAAATTGACAAAGGGTTTTCTTTTATTTTTTTTAAATATGCTTCAGTTCATCCAAACTTAAAACTTATTTGGAGAAATGCATTGACATGTTATTTCGTTATCACTGATATGCAACTGAAGTATCCTTTTATATATTACATTAATACTTTTAAAAAAATGGAAGATGAAACGATATCAGAAAAGATTCAGAATTATCGCTCTGAAATTTAATGTTTAAAAATAAAGTTAAGACTAAATTAATGAAAATTATTAATTCGATAAGTTACCAAGGTTTATCATTAATAAATTAATCACACAACTTGTACTAATTGTAAGCAAGATTCTTTTACCAGGGCAATCCTAAATTTCATGAAACTTCTCAGTTTCCCAAATTACACATGAGCAAAATATTAAATTACTTCAATTTTTCTCTAAGAAATGTTAAATCAGCACTCGTACCATTCCACAAATTTTAGAACATGCATTAAACTGCCGACTAATTTCGCCAAGCAAAAACACATAACAAATTTTAAAAAACAAAGAATTACATCACTATTATTTTTACCGTGTTCAAACGTGATCAGGGACAGTTTCTACTATTGGCTGTATATCGCAGCATTTGGCGTTTTTTTTTTTAATTTGAAGATATAGGTCGATATTATACAATACAAGCACTCCAAATTTGTCTTTTAAAAGCATACGTTACACAAAAATATCAGTAATATTGGATGAGGAAACACTTATTTTTGAAGAAAATTCTTTGAAATTACCTTTTTTTACTGAATTCCTCATGAATATAGATTATTGTAAACAACAATGTCAAGTTATTCATAAGGGTAAATAGAGAGTTGAAAAAGGTTATATTAAAATTCTGAATATTTCTATTGCTTTTAGAACGTAAACATCCTACAGAAAATGTCTATATGTAAAGTCGTATTTGGTTTCATGATCCTAATTACCGCGCGCGTTAAATATCATAAAACTGATCTAAATACACTTGGGTCAATATTTGTAACTAACTCAATGCGACAAATTTATTTAGGTCTTAAATTTATTAGCAGGATAATATCAATATACATGAGCATTTAGACTTTAGTACTTATGTAAAAAGATCCAGAGTATTCTTATGCTTAATACATTTCAGGTGGGGTTGCACAGATTTCTTTAACAAACAATGTTGATATTTCAATAACAAGAGTCAAGTCTTAATATGAAATTTATCAAAATTATTGAATTTTACATTTTAACTGTACAAATATCAATAATTGCATATTTGTTATCCGTAGTTAAAAAGAAAAAAGAAAAGGTACATCTGTGTGAGAAAAATTTATATCAGTCAAATTCTGGAAAACAGATGTGTTAAGAAATCCTCTCACATAATAAATAAATACCACGCAAATATTTAATAATTATGATTTTTTTTTTGTAAAAGAATTAGGGATTTAAAAATGTGTGTGTGTGTGACTTTTTATTTTGATCATGTACAAGAGAACAGGAATTTAATATTCAATATATGCACACAATTTTATATTATATAATACACACTAGTGGGGCACACAAGGGGGAGGGGTTCTGGGGGTCCGGACCCCCCAAAGCCCTTGACTTTTTTCCGATTGGTTATAATTCGAAGTATATAATACGTAAAATTTAATTAAATATTTGTTATTAATGATTAATTTTATTAATTAATGCTAATTATTTATTCAATAAATAGTTTTTTACTGTATTTTGTACCTGAAAATCGACAAAATCAAAAATAGCATGATACGAAAATGGTGAACTTTCAACCCCAGACCCCTCCCCCTTGAAAAATTCCTGTGGGCACTACTGATACACACATTTTAATGCATTAATTTTTTACCACATTCAGAATGTAATTCTTGATAAATTATATCTTTTTACTGAAATAGTATTGCGAATACAGACTTTCAAAATGTTGCATGATTTTTTATATATAATTTTACAAATGGTAATTTTCATTTCTAATGTTTGAAAGTGGTATAAATTATAAAAATATGTACTTGTTTTAATATGACATGTATGATTACATATCAGATTTTTCTGTTCTTATTTTAGATAATTAAAAACAAAAATATCTCTTTTAAATACTCTGAAGATGTGTAAAACAAATAAAATTTAAGCTAAATATATTTTATCTTTTTATATATATATATATTCTCTATATAATTTAATTTAAAATAAAAAATTTCCATTCCTGTAGACATCTATCCAAAGTCCGATTGGATTGTTCGGCCACTTATCCTGCCAAGTTTTTTCTTGCCAAATCGCGTAGGGTTTCTACTCCAAAACACACAACACACAAAATCGCGCCAAACTGGCGATTTTTCAAAATTTATCGAACCAGTGGCCAAATTCGATCCGTTTAGAAGTTTCTTATGTGAATACAAAAATAGTAGACACGGCTTTTGGTGGCGATGGTTGGTATTGAAAACAAATGTAATTCTTATCCATGTTTACAAAGCACTGAAAAAACACAACACACAAAAAACTGAATTTTTACCGGGATATTAAAAAAAGATTTTTTTTCCGACAATGAACATCTTTTACTATAATCGAGCAACCACGTATAGTCAAATACGAAATTTTAGCGGGTATAATGTAAATGTGCAAGATCATAAAAAATAGTAAGCAAAGAAATGTTTCGCGGTAAAAAAAATGAAAGCATAATCACATGTCCTCTTCATGATTATTGCGCTAAAAATTTTAGTTTTTTCCCCATGGCGTGAATCTATCAACCAATCACCAGATTCTCATGTAAACGGGTTGAAAAAATATCCCGGTATAATCCTGGCTTTCATCCGCATTTCGAAATTGCCGGTATTTTACCGGTTTCCATGTAAACGGGGCTTTACTGGGAAATGGAGATTTTTTAATAAATTCCGGGGAGTGAGTGAATTTTAACATCACACTGTTCAGCTACACGAGGACTTTAAAAATCCTTGGAAGTAATCAGGAAATAAATTTTAAAAAAATTTCAACAGCTCGTTCTATTCGGTTTCTAGATGTATAATTTCTTATGCTCTTAGAACATGAGATATTAAGACAAAAACGGAAATAGGAAGGAAGACTAAGAGATAGAATGCGTTTTATAGGTAAGCTAACCACTTTGCTGAAAATTTAAGAGAACGATTTTAATAATTCCATTTCGTTTCAAACAGAAGTATGACGTTAGACCGAAATATATATATATATAATTCACTAACTACTATTAGTTGAGCGTTTTCAGTTCACACCAAATGCCTCATTTGAATTGTTTATGTCATGAAGCATTGAATGATTATTATTCTCCGCAACTGCTACATTTAATATTAGAAATGAAAAACTATAGAATATAGCATGGAATCCAAATTCAATCATGTAGAAGCTGTTGCTTAGAACCTTTCTAAAGAAAATTGACAGAATTCTACGTTTTCTTTTCTTACAATATTAAAACAGGGTACGAACTTATAAAAATATATTGCTCGTAGCTTCTAAGTTCTGAATTCTGTTAGCAAATTGATGTCATGCAAAAAATGAGTGAGTTTTAAGCAAAGCACCTAATGAATTTAAACTATTGGACGAATTTTTCTCCCAACATTTCGTGAAATAATTAAGACCCATTTAAAATGTAGTTACAACAGATCTTACTAATTATCGGGATACTTCATAGAAAGAACAAAATATGTGACTTGATCCAGAAATAGTTTTTATAAATTTAAAAACTACTGGAATAGCAATTTCCAAATTCAAATTATAAAGATCGAATCCTCTTGTTTGTCCTGAAGAATTTTTGTACAAATGATTTAGGCCGCAATATTTACCAAAAACCATTGCATTTGAAGTAAATGAGCACACAATAGTTCAATTGACGAAAATTAGGGAAAAAAAATCGTTCCAAATTTTTTTAGCCTAATTTATTTAAAAAATCTTTTATGCTTACGTACCGAAAGAGAATAAAATTATATTAGTAATTTATCTTGGGAAAAAGTATTATATTTTTACTTCATTTAAAACACTAAAACGTTTTAATTTTTTATTTAAATATTTTAATGGTTTTCTATTACTATGAACACATGTAACAAAAGGTTGTATACACTTTTAATCAGAATAATATTTGAGAAAATGACCTCGAGGCCACAATCCTTAAAAATATTCTTTTTTCATTAATAAGACTTTGATAATAAACTCTGTGTCGTCTACTGATTTAGCATTAAATTATATGAATAGTAGATGGGAAAGGATTGGTTTGGTTATAGTGAAAACTTTGAATTCAATACTATTGATGAGTTCGTGGATCAGTATATTTACTTCTTTGTCGGGTATCAAGTAGATTTTAATGTCGCATTTATCGAAGAACCTCGTATTTTGCAACGTGTTCGAGTGACGAGGATGACAATTGAGCTGGCACCCCACACTCCTAACTTCAGCACCAAGCCAGTGTGAAATAATAGGGAATCGATATGCTTTTTGTTTATCAGACCCTGTACACTGGGAGTTTTCAGTGCGAATAGGTTTTGATCCAAGTTCTTGACAATACTGCATGTGATCTCACGAACATGAATACTCCATTACTGAGATCATCTGCTTTTACCATTACACAATTAAGTGATGATTATTAATTTATCTCCTTTAGACACCGCGAGTTAGATTACATCATTTAAAAAAAAATGGTTATTTCTAACTCATGATTTCCTATCTATATTAATTTCGTGAGATAAGTAAAATAATTTTTAAGTTTAATTCAAAAAAGCATGCATTATGGATTAGACCTTTATGTTTGCCTTATACCCTGAGAAACTCACACTACAGCAGCATATGATAATTGCATTTTGTAATATAGCTCTATTGTTTTTTTTTAAATGAAAAAGATAATTCTTTTGAAAATAGGACTGAAAATAAAATTCAGATGTTGAATTTATCCAATGTTTAATAGAGAAGGAGACGTCAGATTTTCTCGAATACACAATATCTTGTCCTTTTCTTAAATATAATCGTAGTAAAGTAGTACAATTCAAAGCGATCTTGGCGTATGTCATAAGAATTTTTGGAGTTCCATATTTAAACCAACAAAAAGAACCAAAAAAAAAAAAAAAAAATTCTGCCAATTCTAGTTTTTCTCTAAGGATCACAGGATAAAGACAGCATCGGCGCCTATTCGCATTCTGAAATTTCCATTACTTCAGGATAGTTGACATCTCAACTCTGTGCAGAAGTCTACGCATGTTTGTGATACACACCACAGAAAATTTCAGCTACTGAAAAATATAATCCAGGAACGCATTGCAGTAAGTCTAATTTTATCTTACATACTGCTTTAAAATAATGTATATAAGTTAATTCAATTTTCATTATTTTAAGCAACTACTAATAAAAAAATTCGAATTTAATTGTCTTTCAAAATATTTACCTCAATACAAATAATACCGTCCATAAAATTAAATTAATTCTATAGCTCTATTTCTGGCTTTAAAAACCATATAATTTCCTACATTTTTCTGGTTTAATGATAACAATACAAGCAATAAACATAAGTAATGTTTTTATATTAACTTTGTTATTTGAAAAAGTTATATTGAATGATTCTTATAAGAAGTACTTTCCTGTGTTTCTTTGTTTCCCCACTTTGTTGGCAGTATATTTCAATTGATCTTAATGTTTTTGTAAAATATTTAGGTTCGTCTCATAGTACGTCAAATAAGTATTGAAATGTTTGAATTAACGATTGAATTTTGGGGATGTTTTGCTGAGGGAACACTTTACGGAATGCAAAAATTTTAGAATGTACAGCTTGGTAACACAATGTGCTACAGATATTTGTTTGAAAGAAATAGAACAGGATCAAACTTTAAATAAAAAGAGGTAGTACCTTGAGTAAACTGTGCAATTCATCATCTCACTTGTACATCAGCTACTTAATCTTAACTTGTCATTTAAACCAGGGACGTCGTAAGACATGGGTCAACTGGGCAAAAAAATTTCCTCAAAGTTCAAAAGAAGTACCAAAAATTTCCTCAAAGTTCAAAAGATATACTAAACATTTCTTAAATAATTCAAAATGAATTTTTTTTTTAAAAAAGAGTAGTGTGCATTTGACAGGGCTATACCACTGACTTTTAATGGCTCTCAAATATCCATAAAAATCGGAACCACTTTTAGAAATCAATGGTATGAGAAAACACCATAATTTTTTCCACCCCCTTTTAAAAACAATGGATTTGAAAATCCCCATTAAATGCCAACCCCCTCTTTCAAAATAATGGCTGCACACCCCCATATAAACTCCACCACTTTTAGAAAAAGTGATGGCTCTATTTCACCCTTAGAATTTTCCTAAAACAATGGTGAAAACCGACCATGAAAATCGGACCCACTTTTTAAAAAGTAATGGCTGTTTTATCCATATAGATTTCCTAAAACAGGGGCTCTCGACCAACCATAAAAATCGAACCCACTTTTAGAAAGCAATGGATACTCACCAACCATTCAAATGCTTTGAAATTATGGTTTCGAATCCCCATTCAAATTGTAACCGCTTTTAGATAAGTGATGGTTATATTTCACCCATATTAGTTTTCTAAAACAATGGTAGTGCAATCCACCATAAAAACCTCATCCCCTTTTCAGATAGTAATGACTATCTTTTGATCCATAATAATTTTCTAAAACAATGGTGAAAGAATCGCCCATAATTTACCAAACCCCCTTTTAAAAGAATGGTTCAAAAACATATTTTATCCACCCCCCACGCGCGTTAAGAAACTGTTGGGTTTTAACAACGTTAAATTTTAACCCTACCTCTCATACAAGTTAAATATGCATCTGTGTAATTATTGTTAATCTGATAGAGTTGGACGATGAAGATATTTTAATAGTTCACGAACTATTAAAAAAAATGTTTCTTTTTCCAGACAAATTTACGGTTCATTGAGAGGGTCAAAAAACGAAGCTCTATTACAAATTGCAGCTAGTAATATACATGCTATTTTTCTTTAGTAAAGCGAGTAGAAGTCATCAGATACCTAAAAAGGTAACTCCAATCAATTTTATTCTGGAATTCCAGAGCAAAGTTTTCGTCAAAGGATTGGTATCGTGTTATATAACGCCAGTTAAGTTTGTCTTCATATTCTCTTATCATATTTACACTAAGTTTTTGAGCTGCTGATACTAAATCCATATCCAGCCTTTTATGATATTTTTAATGAATGGTTCACTTAGAATTTGATGACGAGACACAGCTATCCAGTCCAGCAAGCTGAGATGTTTTTCCATAAACTTTTCGGACATTTTTTGAAATCTACACAGGTTTTTCCATTCCAAATCTTTTTCAAGTTTATCCATGAAAGATTCTGACAATTTCTGAAATTGAGAGATTATAGCCCAATCTTCTTCAGTCGCATATTCTTCTATAAAGGCTTCACTTAAAGATGAGTATTGAAAAACGTAACGCCAGTTTACAAAATCTGAACACCCAACCAAAATTTCTTCCGAAAGATTTTTTTAGAAAAATCGTTCCAATCTACTTCAGCCATTTTTTTTGAGACTCTAGGTAGACTCCTTGTGTGCCGACAAGTATAACACAAGGCTTACAAGCGTTAGTCAATAAACAATAGTGATAGGAAATTACATGTAGAAGGAAATATTCACAAATGGGAAAGAAAAGGGGGAGGGGGAAAGTGAATACAAATACAACAAATACAGAAAAAAATACAAGATTGCTCACATGTGAACGGAGATAATCAAAAAGTAAAATTATACAATGAGGAAGATAAGAAAACATGATCACAAAAAATTTTCAAAATACAAATACATAAAGCATACATACATAGGCATATATATATACACTGGTGCGCAAAACTTAAGCAACAGGTGGGTTTATTGCCTTAACTTCACGAAAACTCATCTGAGAGACATAAAATTCTGAAATGAGGGAGAGTATTATGTACATAAAGGATGACGAAAGCATCGACGCTGAAAAAGGAATACAACGCATACGGTATGGAATCAAACAAAAACAAGCTTTATTGAACGCATAGTATCGTGACTCATGATTGTCTGTCCAACAGGAAGAACATCAATCAGATGTTCCTTAATATGGTATATGCCCTCTTCTTACTACAATGGTTGCTTCGCACCGTCTCCGCATACTCAGAACCAGCTGGTGCAACATTTCTTGAGATAGGAGTGCCCATTCCTCAATCAACACCTGTTTGAGTTGTTGGTTGTTCTCCGGAGGATGTAAGCGTGTGGCAATACGTCTCCCCAAAGCATCCCACACATGTTCGATGGGATTTAAATCTGGGGAGCACGCTGGCCAATCCATTCGAGTGATATCTTCACTTTCCAGCAGCTCCTCAACAGCAAGAGTGCGATGTGGCCGTGCATTGTTATCCATAAAAATTAAGTCTGGGCCAATGGCACTTCGGAAAAGACGCGCATGGGGAAGAAGTACCTCCTCACAATAGCGATCCCCGGTTACAGACCCTCTGTCGAAAATGTGAAAATCAGTTTACCCGTTCAGCATAACGCCTCCCCAGACAAGAACTCCAGGACCACCGTAACGGTGTCTTTCCTTGATGTTACTGGGATAAAACC
>BMAV01003682.1:234473-256644 GCA_019973955.1 Trichonephila inaurata madagascariensis | reverse complement strand
AGATTTAACGTGCATCGCTGCCCTACACGGCGGGTCTTTAGTGGTACTGGGCTCGAACTCGTGACAAGATAAGCCACGATCCGATACCTATACCACTCGGCTACATTTATTCTCAGAAGGGAAATCTTTTCGTGTCAAGTGATTTTCGTTTCGTGTTAAGAAAAAAAGTGCATAAAAAACACATAGGAGTTTGTCGTACCATTGCATTATTTCGTGTTAACCGATATTTCGACTTAAGTATTTTCGCGTTAAGCGTATTTCACGGTATATAGATTATCTCACGGGAAAGAAAATAATGCAAAGAATAGCCAAAACTTTTTAACACGGCTCGATTCAAAAATTTAAACATAGAATACTTTCTGTTTGAATTCCACACGCTTGAAAAGAAGAGTGAGAATATTTCTCACCATTCGGAAAAATTACTAAATTAGTATAACCTTAAATTTAGCAAGCAAAAGATGAAATCTACCAAAAGGGACGCGTAAAAATACAATATGTATCCTCATATTTTTTCTTTGTGAGCTGTACAATATCTTAACCAAAAGGGATATTTGCTACTTAAAACATTCTACGAAATACAGTTCCCTCTCTCTTCTTCACATAATTTTACACATTGATATTAATATTTGGATTATTTCATCGAAGTGGTCAAGGTAACCAATTGGTCATAGTCACGAACTCATGGCCGACGTTGTCAAGTCGTTGTTCGAAACCTAATGCAATTGAAGACCCACCGTGTAGATAGGCTGACGCACATTAGATTTGTCATGGCTCAAATTCCTCCTCTCCCTCCCCGTTGGAATGGTGTGGAAGTTAAAAGAGAGGATGCCGTCTCAGATATCGTCCTCGTTACCTGACCGGGACTTAAAAATGCACAAGGTCCATTGCCAGTGGACTAGATTCATCTGACATCATGATCACATGATGCACGTTAAACAAATAACCACATGTTTTATTCGTGTTTGATTAGTCTGAGTATTTTGGCGGTATTTTCGGATTTGCATCTACCATCATATAACAAAATGAAATCCTTTCTTTCATTTAACTTACAAATAAATAAATACAATTTTTATTTTTATGCATTACTGATTGCTTTATAAATATTTTTGGTGAAATTGTCGAATCGGCCGCTTTTCCGCCAAATTTAGAAAAATCACGTATTTGGCGCGTTTTTGTCAAAAACGACTTCTCGTTTACTGGAGAACAAATTCAGAAGGGTTACCAGATTTAGCGCATTTATCGATGTGGCGAGAAAACACTTGGCGTTAGAAGCGGCCGATTCGACAAATCAACCATATATTTTTTTTAAATTTCCCATTATTATTTCTTTATTTTTGTTACAAAATTACACTTTTTAAGTTCTCGGAACACCTATCGTTAAATTAAATTGCTTTGGCGATTGATTTCGGTCGCAAAAAAAATTGACATCGCTCCCCCTGTGTTCTGCACTTTAACACTTAATTTTTTATAAGTATAAAGAACTCTGTTCAATTGAACGATCCATAATTTTTTGAAACACAATGTGTCTGGCAAACTGATTACTAAGCCTAAAAGTATATAAAAACTCAAGACACGAGGTCAAAGAACAGAAGAATAAATTAAGTTTAAATCTAATACTGTAAAATAAAACTGTGTATATACTTAATAACTATACAGAAAGCAAAAGACTAGAAAACATATTAAAAATATTTAGAGTACTAAAAAACTTTAAAGAATATAAAATTTAAATATAAGCAAAATCGAAGGTTAGCACACAACCATAAGTGTAATACGATTAGCTGTTATTGTTTACTTCAGGGGTATCCAACACGCGGCCCGCCAGTACGTAAGTTGCGGCCCACCGCCTCTTTTCAAAAAATTTTTTAAGTATCAGGTTTTTAAAGATTTTCATTTTGAAATTTATTTGAGAGGAAATTTATATATATATATATATATATATATATATATATATACACACAATGTATTTGCCTGTTATACCTGTTCTTGTTTTAAAATAAATCCTTTTTGATAATAGAAATATCTTTAGATTAAAATAGATTTATATTTTATCAAACAGTTACATTTGATTTTTCAAAAATAAATTACTTTTTTAATAAATTCCGAATTGCACTATGCATATCCTTTTCTATGAATGGTACATGATTCTCTGTTTGTGACTTTCATTTCTCCTCCTTCTTTTCTATTTGGAGTGCCCAAAAATCAAGATGCAGTCAGAGATGTTTTTGAAAGTTTAAAAAAAATATATATTCGGGACGATTAAGATACAGGGCAATGTATACTTAATCACTTGCGAATGACAGCACAATCAAATTTCAACAATGAGCAACGAAAGATCAATTCAAAAAGCACACCGTAATTTTCAAGAAAATGGCAACTGTAATATTTTAAACACATTATTTGATCATTGCATTATTATGTTATCTATGTCTGCATACATGAAAAATAATGTGAAAACAATAATAATAATTCATTCTGTTTAAATTTTTACTCCAATAAATGTTTTTCTGTTTCCAAATCTGATATAAGGGTACATATTTTTATGTGCGGCCCGCGGAATTGTAAAGTTCTTCCAAAGTTGCCCGCGAGGTCATTTGGGTTGGCCACCCCTTGTATATACCATCGCTTGTTAAATACTCGTACAAACAATAATCTGGTATAAATAAATGTGCATGACTTACAATCGAACAAACCGGCTCAACCAACTGCAGCCTTTTGACTGATTGAGTAATGGTAGCCTTTGACCTCTACGTGGACGACGGTCATCACATGTAACCAGTTGACATTTCGTCCGAGATTATAATGTTTTTCCGAAGTGTCCCCAAACGATCGCAGTGCTCTCTGGTGATGAATCGACCCCATAGCCTCGGTGCTAGTTTATAGTGTGACGTGAATTAAAATCAAATCTTCGCGAATGTGTAACATATTTAAATGAAGTTTATAAACAGACCACTCAATCTGTGATCGTTGAAATTTATTTCTTTTTAGCAGTCGAGTTTTTAGGAAAACTTTATCATAAATTGGGAGATTCGAATATATTAACGTCATGCGATAAAGCACAACCTAACAAAGATTCAACTTAATTATTTAATTTTCTTCATTACTTAATTTGATATATTTTTGAAGAATGAGACAATATATAGATATGGCTTCATATTAAATCTAATTGAAATTGCTAATAAATAAAGTTTAAATATTCGACACATTAACGCATTTCATTAAATATCCTTTTCCGATATTTTTGTTTGAAAACTGAATCATTCATGCGAATTATTAGACACTTTGCACATTTGTAAGTAACAGAAAATCTATAATTTAGACCATATTGGTGCTTTCTTAGAGGAAAACATTTGTGTATTTTAAAAATTTGGAAAGTACTAAAAAAGATTTATTTTATTGAAGTTTTCACAATTTTAAGAGTATATAATGGTCATATATGAATTTTGTATAAGATTTTCAAAAACATGCGCTCATTGAATTATGTTGTGCAAAAATTACAATGTCCAGCCTCGTGTATTTTTGTATTGGAAAATTAGTTTATCGTTTTAAATTCCATCCGCTCAAACATTTCTTTTGACGATATTAGTTGTACATATTAATAAACAAGACGTTTTAATGGATAAAAAGAAAAGAAACCTCTAATTACAGCACAACATTTTTATTCGCAAAATAATAAGTAAGATGTAAATACAAAAAACAGTTTACAAGTTTTAAAATGTGGTCGCATTAAAGACTACAAATCCCGTAGTGTAAAAATTGTCAATGACGACCCCAAAAATTATCAGAGAGAGAGAGGAGATATATATATATATATATATATATATATATATCCAGTTTTCTCATTCTATTTCAAGAGATTCAAGTAGTGAAATAGCATGCTCTAATTTTAACTTTAAACACCTTAAGCCAGTAGCCAAGCGAATAGCAGCACTATCTAAAGATTCATCCGAATTCGAATTTTCTGTATTTGAACTAAACTCTCTGACCAGCCTGTTTAAATTCAAAATATGACTTTCCAAGGAAGTGTGGTAAGATAACTCTCTTGTATCACCACCATCGTCTCCAGAAGCCTCAGAACTTTGACCGCATTCAAAGATGGGATTGGTCTCCACTCCAAAATTGGGTAACAAATTTGAATTTGACTCTTCATCAGGATCTGATGTTGACGCCCATGTGTCCAATGAGTATGAACTTAATTCAGCAAGGAGTGCGGGTTCAATGGTGTAAAGCACTTCAGCAGTCAAATATGTGGCTAAAAGATTATCTGTGTATTGTAATGACATAAGATTCGGAAAGGGTGAAAAATCTGTTTTATCTGAGAAAAATGTTATTGTTTTCTCTCTTAATTCTAAAAGATCGTCGTCACCTCTACAAGGCTGGAAAACAAAGTCCGTCTCATCATAATCAAGATAATAGCTCACGAGATATTCTTCGAGACTCTCCCAGCCACCTTGCTTCTTGAAGTCTTTCTTCAGAACATTCTCGAAGAATACAGTCAATATTTGAGGAGTCAGTTTATAAAATGTTCTGCCGCTAGCACGATAAGCATGTATACCTGATACTATTACGGTTGCACATATATTAATGAATTTTTCATACATGTCATTTGCATCTAAATTATCCAGACAAAGCATCATTATATGAGTAATGTACATTGAAAAGTTTGGGATACTTTGAATGGATAATTTGCATTGATGAAGATATTTCATCCAAAAATCAAGAGCAAAATCTTCTAAGCTATGTATACTTTTTGTAATAGTATTAAATAAATTTACCGTTAAAGCTCCCTTCAGAATAAATGGTTCAATACTATCCAAGTCCACTTTCATGTTTATCTTGCGATGATCCACATAATAGCGAGGAAACAGATGACGCAAAAGGTGTTGTAAAATTGCATCCTTCTCCATTATGGGCAAATGGAAAGAGATGATTAAGAAAATAAAGGTTAAAAAAATGTACAGTTACAAGTCTTATACATAAAAATACATGCGAACTCGGACACATCAAAAGTTGAAATGACGTATAACGTTGAATCTTACGACTGTTGCAAAAAAAAGAATGTTTGTATTGATGTTGAAATGACTGAGAAATAGTGTGAGAAACTAGTTTCTAAGCAAATGTTTTGTTTTTTGTTGAAGCTGGCTGATTTTCTTGGTGAAACAGGTGGTTGACAGTTACAAATTGTATTGGTCGATGTGCTGAGCTGCTATTTGTTATTGTTGAAGTAAGGAAATTCACGCATAAAGTCGTTCTTCCAGTTTCACAGGATATGTGTTTGTCAGTAGAAGCTTTCCAATTGGACATCAACTTTACCAGAGTCACTGGGGTCAGTTATTACATTGGTAAGTGCATTTCTTGAGTTTACACTTGTTTATTAGAAATACCAGGATCTTTTGTCCTCAACAAAGACGAATATTGTTAGTTTTGCTTACAATTACTTTTCCTTTGTATTGTATGCACCCGGTGTTCTCTTGTGTTTTGATTTTAAGTATACTGTGCATTAATGATTACTAGTGCTGTGTACACAACAATATTGATCGCAGTCTGGAGACAAAGCTGAAAAATTTTAATTTGTACGAGTGGGAAAGGAGATTAGAAAAGGAACTATCAGCAACATGTTAATTTTGAATCACAATCAAAGGATTAGAAAGACTTTGATCCCGATAACTTACATATTCACAGTGATGCATAAAAACTGAATTATAATTTTTTTTTTGTCGTGAGTGCTATTTTTTTTTGTTGAATGAGGGAATATTAACGTCGTACTGTTAAGCTACACGAAGGGCCACGGTAGCCAAGTGGTCAAGGTATAAGATCGCGGCTGGCGTGTCATGGGTTAGAACCCAGTACCACTAAAGACCCGCCATGTAGAGATGCAATGCAAGTTAAATCTGTCGAGAGCTCAAACGTCCTTTTCGTTAGTGTGGTGGGGTAGTTAGGAGAATGTAGTGCCAGCTCAGATGTCGTCCTCGTCACTTGACCATGGTTCAAAATTTCGAGGTTCGTCGCCAAAAGAACAAGAGTAGCTGAACAGTGTGACGTTAATATTCACTCTCTCACTCACTCCACTGAAGATCCACCGTGAAGAGGGCTGATGCACATTAAATCTATCGTGGGTCAAAGTCATCCCGTTGGTGTGATGTGATAATGGAGAGAGAGGCGGGTGCCAACTGAGTTCGTCCTCTTCACGTGGCTGAGGCTAAAAATTATGAGGTCCGTGCGCGTCGCCAATAGGCCTCGTGTTGCTTTATACAGCGACGTAAGTAAACACTCACTCACTTGTCGTGTGGAGTGGTGTGATGCAATCGGGAAACGCCCGATACAAACGATATAAATCAAACTTGGGAGCTGGTCACAACAGTCCCGCATTGGTGATCCTACGACTACTCAGAGATATGGGGAAGAATTATTATGGTCGGTATGCGATTTATTTATTTCAAGATATAAAATCTCATTATACCAGCAGAATAGCATCCAACCGCACACAAGTCTTCCAAGATACCCAGGTTCTTCCTTGGACCTCACTTCTCCTTTAATTTTCACTCAACGAGCCTTTTGGGGACGTGATTGATTGTTACGCATGCCATCACGCCGTTTATCAGTTCCTATAGAACGGATCTTTAGCGTAACCAGGACTCAAACGTACAACTTGGTGAAACTTTGAAGGCTACGCCCTCGAGACTATGACCTTCAGATACCTATAAGGTCAGTGATAGGAATACAGCTTTCATTTCCTTTTTAGCTATCTATTCTGCTTGTTTTGTTGAATAATAAATAGTATTCTAAGACAGTGTCCTGTCTAATGTCAGTCTGTCTTAAAAATCTCAGCTATAGCCATACAAGAAAGGCCACACTTGAAAAAAAAAATTATCCTTTAATTTCTCATCTTAATGTTCGCTAACCCTGGGTGGGGCTATGCAGCTATTTCAAACATTAAACGTATATAAAATGCCCAAAATGCTTTAATCAGGAATATAACTAAGGCTTGTAGAAAACTTAAAAATAGAGGTATTTACAAAGCTATTAACATTTATCCTTTTAAAAAAATATATTCAAAAGTTAGCAATTAAATTTTTTGTGATAATCTACCAAATTCTAATAACTTTAATGTTTTAAATCTTGAAAATTATACAATCGCAATAGTAAGAGGCCCAGAAGAATTCTTCTGGACTCGTACAATCCCCCCGTAATTAATTGCGTCATTCTCCTCGTAGCAAATGACCATTTTTTCCAATTTTTCATTTTTTTTTATCAATGTTTCCTTTTTTTAATTTTAAATTATTCTCAATCTGCAACCCACACAGGCAAGCACTTTTTTCCAGTCAATTTCTGTTCCATAACTTCAAGACAGCCAATAGAGTGTTAACTCACCGATTCTTCTCGACCAATAGCAGACGAATCTCTCTTCCGCTTACTCTGAAAAAATTCAATCACATCGGATGTCTCTGAAGCAGTCACCGTAACCACACCCCTTGCTCCTTCCAGTCCACCAATCAGGAAGCTCCCTCTCAATCCAGACCTCTCCACTTCAAGGCCCAAATACATTTCGATATGGAGCGTTATTATTATAATTTCTCACATTATAATGCCTTCCATTCCCTTGTGGTGTATACTCACGGTAGCCGAGTGGTTATGGTCGCGAACTCCTGATTGACGTAATTTCTGTCGAATCGTGAGTTTGAATATTGGGGACACTAAAGGCCGTCCTCTGTAATTTAGGCTGATGCACGTTAAATCTGTCGAGTCACTACGTCCTCAAAGCAAAGAAGTTTGAAAAATGGAGTGCCAGTTCATTTGTCGTCTTCGTTACCTTATGACACGCTAGTCATTTGATTTCGTGATTGCTATGCTCTACCGCGGGTATCACTTTAGTCTCGCAAGATCAATAGAAAATTGTTAACCAATAATTTGGTTCACATATTACTTTTCTCCAAGAATTATTTCCAATATGATACGTTATTAAGTTTAGAAATTAATGTTAAAAAAAACTTTGTTTTCTCAAATTTAATTAACACAGCGTATCGTAGTATTCGTAATATTTAAAAGTTTTGTACATGGTCTTAAAAGAACGAAAGTTAATTCAAGCTTTTATACAAAAATTGCAATTCCAATTTCTTGAAATTGGAAGATTTCTATCATTTTTACTTCGAAAACAATCTGTTATGCGTATGATTTCTAATTGTGCAAATACCTTTGCTAAAAAATAAGTGTTAACAAAAACAAAAATCAGACGTGACAATAGCATTTTATTTGTAAGGGAATAAAATACGATAAGTACAGTTTAAGAATTTAGAAAACTGGTTGTATTAAGAACTAGAGTCCTTTACGTGAAAATTATCAATGTCTATAAATATATCAAACTTAACCATTCAAGTTTTCTTATTATACTTCAAATGTTTTCAACTATGTTCAACTTCAAGTAAAGACATAGCCTGTACTAATTTTAACTTTAGACATCTTAAGGCGGTAATTAAGCGAACAATGGCCCGATTTGAAGACTCACCCGAATTTGAGTTTTCTGTATTCAAGCTGAGCCCATTGACCAGTCTTTTTAAATTCACAATATGATTTCCCAAGCAAGTGTGATAAGAAAACTCTGTTATGTCAACGCCGTCATGTCCAGAAGCCTTGGAACACTCATTGAATCCAGGAGTTGCTTCTTCCTTTATGGTCACAATTCCGATAAAGAACTCGAAATTGAACTTTCCTGAAGGCTTGAAGTAGATGGCATTTCGCTCTTTGTACTTGAATTTAATTCATCTATTGAGGTATCTAGGGCTTGTACCGCATCAAGAATCAACTTAATGGCACATACATTTTTTTCCTGTGCCTCTACACTTTCAAAATGTACATAAAAATGTTTTCTGCGCGACACAAATGCACTCACTTTTTCCATTATATCATTAGGAATATCTTTCTTCTCCTTATAAGTCAAGAAAGCAGAATTCGTCTCATAATACTCCACATAATCTTGAAGCATGATATACCTTTCCAAACGATTCCAGCCACCCCGTTTCCTGAAATCTCTTTTTAGAGCACCCTCGAAGAATACAGTCAATATTAGAGGGGTCAGTTTATAAAATTTCTTTCAGCACGAGAAGTTCCGAGAAGTTCACGAGCCAATTTCCAGTAGCACGAGAAGTATATATTCCTGTTATTATTAATGCACACACAACAATGAATCTTTCATATATATCTTTTATAACTAGTTTTTGTGCATAACAGAACATAATTGTTTGTGAAATATACTTTTTAGCAGATGACGTCATTTGCTTCTTATCTTTTTCAAAGCATTTACACCACGATTCGACAAGTACAACTTGTACTCCAAACATAGCTTTTACTATAACGTCAAATATATTCTCCGTCAAGACTCCCTTTGCAGCAAATGGTTCTACACTACTGTCTAATAAATCTACTGGTAGTTGTTTAAACTTCACATAAAAATAGGGGAACAAATGTAGCAAAAAATGTTGAAATAGAGCATCATGCGCCATTGTTAGCAAAAGATAAGTGATAGGACATCGAAAAGTATTTGTACACAATTATACGTATAGCTACAATTCACTTCACTTAAATAACTCAAAATTCATTGGAGCATCTCATTTTTCACGTTTCTTCATGTCACGGAGATATAGATCTGCAATAGATAATCCATCCCCTATCTGATAAGTATTTTGACGCTGTCAAGTGTAAAGGCTCATTCACACCAAGGCGTACAAACGTCAAGTGTTAAGCGTTGTAACGATTATTATTATGACATGATGTCTTAATCGGAGAGCGGATGGTGCACTGCCTGAAATTGTAGGGGAGAAGGGCTGCTCAAAATGCCTTTCCCCTAACGTTCCGAAAATAGACTCCTCTAGAGAGGGACAAGTGAGAAGACCGGTTTTTTTTAGCGTTCCGGGCGAGAAGCAGAAGGTAAAAACGTGGTCTGGATGTAAGATGGTTTTTTGAGATGTGCTTGTAAATAAATTGTATATATTTATATCTCTAGCCTGACTGTGATTTTCGTATCCAATACGCTGCAGCGTCTAGCCAATCAGACTTCTCGGTCGAGAGGAAGACTCTGATTGGCTAGACACTTAACACTCGACGTTTGTACGCCTTGGTGTGAATGCGGCTTAAAACCTGAGTGGGAAAAGCAAAGTTCACTGAGTCAGTTTAAGTGATCTGATTGGCTGGTAGGGTATTGCAGGCGAATAACGTCACAGTCTGGGGGTAGTAGTCTTCTGATTTCGGCGGGAAAAAAGTCCTGAGAATTTTGACAGCCAACTGGGAGCTGTAGTGTAAGCACTCTCATTGGTTGATAGCAATAAGTGAGAAAGCTCTCTAATGGCTGCCCTGAAATTGGAGAAATTGAAATAAGAGATTGCTTGCCTAGTGGGTGCAGCGGTGAGAAAATTTTTAAAAGTTAAGAATTACAAAAATGAAAGATAAAAATATGGAGTAAAAAATTTAGAATGAATAGTTTGCATTTTCATCACCGGTGATTGCAAAGCAATACTATTAAGGGGGATTATAAGAATCCAGGAGTATTCTCTCCTGGGTCTCTTAGTTTTGTCATTTAAGAGGTAATTTTGAATGTCTATTAAATTTAGATTATTGGTATTGGGAAGATTATTAAAAAATTAAATTGCAAGAGTTTGAATAAAGTTTTTAAAAGGTTTAGTATCAAGGGCTTTATAGATGCAGGAGTTTCTGGTGTATCTACTAGCTCTAGTTATGTTTCTAAAAAAGGAATTTTGCAAGACTTCAAGAATTTTAATATTAGTATTTGCTGCGTAACCCCACACAGGGCAAGCATAACTCAAAATTGGAAGAAAAAAAAACAGCAGTGTAGAGAAGTACCTTGTTGTTGAGAATCATATCAGAATTCCGGTTAATTAGTGGGTAAATTAATCTAAGTGCGATCTGGAATTTATTTCTTGCTTGTAGAATGTGGTGTTTCCAAGTGAGTGCTTTATCTAAAACGATACCTAAGTATTTTGTACTCTGAGACCAGTGTAGTGGTGTGGAGTATAGCGTGGGAGGTGTGCAAGGCTTTCTTCTCCTGGTAAAAAGCACAGCACACAACCCTTTTTTTAGACATTGATTTTTATCTTACAAGTATTAAAGAAATTTTCCAGAAGAGAAAGGTGTTTATATTTAGAGCGAGTGTGGTTGTGTTGTGAATTTTGTAACAGGCCGTTATACATGTGTCGTCAGCATAGAGGTTTATCATTATTTGTGGATGTGTGGGCTTGTCATTTATGTATAGATTAAATAAAATTGGGCCAAGGAGGGACCCCTGTGGACAGCCAATATTTATGTTGTGTGTGTCAGAGAGTGTGTTGTTGACTCTGACCTGATAATACCTGTTTACTAGGTAAGAATTTATGATATGAATTAATGAAGGAGGAAAGTTATAATTAATTAATTTATAAATGAGACCCCCTACCCAGACCCGGTCAAAAGCCTTCTGGATATCAAGAAAGACAGTTCCAGTGGATCTGCCTCTCTGAAATCCAGCGGTAATTTTTTCCGTGAGTCTGAGGAGGGGATGACAAGTACAGAGATGTTTAGTAAAGCCATATTGTTTTGGGTTAATTATGTTAGTATCAGAAATATGAGTTAATTCTATTGAGAATGATATGCTCTGTAATTTTACTTAGGGTTGGAAGTTAAGAAATTGGCCTATAAATTTGAGGGTGATGAATGTTATTACCGGGCTTTTTAATTGGGAAAATAACGACAGTTTTCCAATTGTTAGGAAAGTGCCTAAGGAAGAGAATTTTGTTGATAAGATAGGTAAGAATAATGATTGTTTTAGTAGTGAAAGAGAGCATACGGCTTCAGAAAAGTTAGTAATTTTATTCTCCAAAATAACCGGTTTATTAATATTAGTATAATTTTCAAGATGAATATTATTATTAAGGTGCTGCATAAAAGAAGGCCAACAGGTGGTAATTGCTCTAGGATTTTCTTGATGAATTGGAATATTGAAAGAAAAATTTAAAAGAACAGGGTTATGATAAGAGGATAACTCAGCTAGGGATGCAATCGTGAATGGGAAGTTAAAATTTCCAGTTAATGCAATATCTAAAGTATTTGCCAGTTATACCCGTACCTGGTAGGGGTATCATTATAAATGATTTCTAGATCCACTTGAACAGCAAAGTCCTTTAGCTGAGTTCCTCTGGCCGAATTGTGAAAACAATTCCACGTATTGTGTGTGGCGTTAAAATCGCCAATAATCGCACAATGACTGTTGATCTGATGGATAGTTTCGAGGTCTAAAGTAAAGAGATAATTATCAGAGCGAGGAGGAATATAAATAGAAGTTATTGTAATTGGGTCTAGATTAGGAGGGGTGAGCGTGACTAGAGTTGCTTCAACATTATGAAGCTGGGGCGTAGCATTGGAGCGTCTCTTTCGCTCTGCTTATTTATAGAAAACAGGTTTTCCTTTTGTTTACAAAAGCGTGCTTTACCTGCTTTGTTTCAAATTACTTTTAAAGCCTTATCACACAGACATGTCTCGGTGCAACTGGAATCTTCGTTTCAACAACTGTTTCAAGCAGCTGTGAAGGGGAAGGGTTACCGTAAGCAAAACGATACGCTCTGACGTCAACTGCGCCCTATCTTCACATTGAAAAATTACTCGCCGATTTTTCTGCTTCGGAAAATGAACATTCATTATTATTTCTTTTATTCCGCTCGCGCTTTAGTTGACGGTTGTAAGCAGAAATGGAACACTATTCTGTTTAAAATATTATAGACTGTGACGTCTTCGATTGGGGTGAACCCCGCCCTTTCATTCATTCTAAGTTTTATGGCTCCGAACAGGTGTGAGTGACAAGTGCACGTGGTGTGACAAGTGTACGTGGCCATGGGGTCATTGTTTATTGTCTGACCTCAGGCAAACGCCGACACCCGGTCTAGGAGTTATAATGGTCAAAGAGAGTCGGAACCCCATTGACAATAGGCGAAGCCTGTATGAAAGAATCCTGTCGCCTCGGCCGGTGTCGAGAGAATGGGATTATAGAACCCAGGTGGTGTGATGGATAAGGGTGTTCAGAAGTTAGATAAGAATTATGGTGCCCTTAGTTTCCAGACGGACCAGGAATGTATTTGTGTTTGCCGCCCAAATAGGAGACGAATGTGGCCCGGGGACGAGGGCAGACTTTTGTGGCCTGCCAATGAGAAGAGACGATGGGCATGTTGTGGACCCTCCCCTGGTGTTTAAAAGGGGGTTTTTTAGGAGAGGAGAGAGCCCTGGATGGAGAAAACTTGAGAGAAGTCCTGAAAAATAGGAATTGGAGAGGAACGAGAGGGGAGACGAGGAACGCCGGTGACGTTGAGAGTTGAGCGAGTGCCTTTCGGGAAAAAAGGATTGAATTCCGGGAGATAGACTGACTGCACCGGCTTTGCATATTTATTGGACTTTATTACTTCATATATAGTAACCTATAAAGCAAATAAATACTGCTTTAATTTTAAAATGAGGCTGTGACAATTTTTCTTTGTTTGTTATCTACTCACGACGTTACAACACCATTAAAATATTATATTCCATTAAAGTATTATACACCATTTCTGATGCGTTTGTGGAAGCCGAGGCTGCCATGTTTACGGTCATCTTGTTTATGTCGCAAGGAGCCGTAGAGCCTCATTGCCTAGATTTTCGAGCAATTCTTTCAGCTCACTGGGAAAACGTTGTTCGAAGCGGTTGTTTGGCACCTGGGCAAAAATCGCAACAAAGGATAGTATGAGGGGAAAATTGCGCCAAATACGTATACGTGAGACAAGGTCTTTAGATAATTTAAACAAATAGAAGCCACTTTTTTGTCTGATAAATCAAATCTTTTATTATTTTTGCTGCAGCTATACTAGCATAATGAATTCCCGTGATCTCGTGTACAAGTCACGTTAACTCGAGTACTGACTTACTACGACTTCCCTTTTGAATGTTTTGTGATCTTATGATCATAAACTTGTAACCGGAGTGTCGAGAATTCGTGCCCTCGTGCCTCTGAAGACTCGAAGTGTTGAGGGGCTGATGGACGTTAAATCTATCGGGGTTCAAAGTCCTCACGTTGGAGTGATGTAAAAATTAGGAGAGAGTTTCAGCTCAGATATTGTCCTCGTCACTTGACCTTGGTTCAAAATTATAACGTATATCTCCAATAGTCCACTTGTTGCTTTAAAAGGCGAAATAAATTATAGAGATTTTAAAATTCGAAAATATTCCATAAATAAAAAATTTTTTTTTATCTTTTTTATTTTAACATATAAAGGAATAGCTCGTTTAACATTAGGATATGAGGGGGGGGGGGAGAGATGTGAAACAATTTTATACCCAAAAAGTAAATCATCTCGGATAACAATGACAAAAATGATAAAATTCATAAGTCTGCGATGGAAAAAGTGCAAGGGAACTGATAAGTGAACTTAATGTATCTTTTCGTGCAAAAATAATAATGAAAAATTCATACCACGTCATGTTTTCTTGAAAAATTCAATTTCACTTAGATTTTTATGAGCACTTACCAATAATTCCTTCAGCTTTGTATTTCTTTCAGCTGACCTTCATTGTACCGTGATGAAAATATAGAGTATAATCCTGTTACTCCTCCCTGTCACTGTCCCTATCTCCCCGACACATTCTCTCTACCAATATAGAATCGGGACAAGTTCATGGCTCCGAGATAGAATGTAAGCTGTAGAGCCAATTCACCATTCAGGGTGAACTTAATGATCTAACTAGAGGTCTGGGTTTTTCGAAAGAAGCACCTGAATTGTGTGTTGAGTTCCATATTGAAAGCAAATTTAATATAATCTACTATAAAAATGAACGGAGGTTGTTTATAGATTCTTCGAAAAGAAGCCTTAAAGCTGCCTTTCTTAATAACGGAAGCCAGTATGCATCTGTACTAGTTGGATACTCGTTGCATTCATAGGAAAAATATGAAAACCTAGCTCTCGTTCTCAATAGAATAAAATATGCGGACCATGGCTGGACCATTTGAGGGTAATTAGTAAGTAGTTATCTCCATTTCCATTTATATTAGTTCCTATATTTTGTGTGTAAGAGAGAGAGACAAGCGTGATAAGACTCCCCAATGGGGATGGGCCAACTGGGCATGAGCCCAGGGCCTCGGTTACCATGGGGGTCACGTTTCGTTCTCGACTCAGACTTAAGAAGATCATAATTCGAATAATTTCACCGTTCAAATGTTATGTCCAGTTGTATCCTCCTGAAAACTGGGAATTTCGGACGATATGTCAAATGGTTACATATGATGACCTTCATTCATGTATAGGCCTAGGCCTACCTGTACCATCATCATCAGTCAAAAGGCGACATTCGGTCGAGCTAATTTGTGCGATTGTAAGTCATGCACATTAATTTGTTTCGTGTTATTCTTTGTACTAGTCTTTGGCAACGTATGCTATGGACTGTATTTTAAGATCCATATATGGGGTACATTTGTGTAGGGGTCCAGCGCATACTTTTGCGTAGGGGCCCAGGGCCTCAAGAAGTCTTAAGATGTCCCAGCCAATGGATCAAAACAGGATGGCCGAAAAGACAATCTTAAACCAGGTACCAAAAATGTGATTCAGAACAGTTTAGTTGATCCGAACAATGTATTGTTAGTCCTTCTGCGTATAAAATTAGGATTGATGAAGCAATTTATCAAGGTTATTCCGTAAGATGGTGATTGTTTCAAACACATGTACAAAAAGTTTCCAGGCGGATCCGAAGCGAAGTGGAATGAGAATCTTTGTTGGTCTAGATATCTGCAAGCTTATGAAGGATACAGAATTTGAGACTAGCATGATAACAAAAAGGGGGAAAAAAGCTTAGGTTGCCTTTAAGTCTCAAAAAAATTTCTGAGTAAATACAAGAATCCTAACTATAACGCAATAGTAATGAATATGCTGGACAAATTTCGAGGATTAGTTTGCAACATGAGTGTCAAAATAAATCACCTTCTCTCGCTCTTGTGAATTCCCCTCCCCTCGAAAATTTAGGTTAAGTCAACGAAGAAAAGGGCGAAAAGTTTCATCAAGACATCAAAGATAGAGTGCAAATATTAAGGAAAATGGGACAAAAAGGTTCCTGCCGACTACTCTTAAATATTAACACAAAATAGGTCTGGGATTGAACGGGAAAAAAGGGAGCGTACTAATATAGAGTTTGTTTATGCGCAGTTTAAAATTTGTTTCAAACTTTCATGCCCAAAGGCGTATTTCCTTCTCTTGGCCAATCGTGTATTATATGTAAATTACCCTAATAATAACAAATTGGGTAGTTGTAACAAATGTGTGTGTGTAACAAATGTTGGTGATTTTCTTGTACAGAAATTTTACCATAATTAGATGTAAAAAGTTTAAACCACAAGGGAACGTTGTTTTTCTTTCGTTTAGAAGCAACTTGCGAAGTCTAGCAACAGTGGTTTTCATGTATTTTCTGAAAAATCAATTTGTCTCATCAAGAGTAGATATTCACATAGATTGAATTGGATAAAAACTACCATTGCCAAATAGTACAAGCTAAATTGTTCAAAAAAATTCCTTTCCAAATACGATTTTACCAAAGATATCGATATCAATTTTACAAAAAATGGTAATATGATGGAAAAAAATAGTCATTTTCAAAATTAGCACACAAAATTTTTTAAAAAAAAATCAATGTAAGCCTTGTATTTTTCCAAGAACTTCAATTTCTCAGTCTTGTGATATGCTTCTCTCGATAACATATCGAAGCCGGAGCGCAATATTAGTGTTTCAGTACTTTTATATTTGAAAAAAATATTCCAAATTCGGGTTAACATTAAGTAAAGATATCTTAACGAATGGCCCAAATATGGATTCTTTTCCTCCCACTAGTCCAATGCGTGTACGCAGTGGCTCACACAAGGGTGGAATCCTAGGGCCGGACATCCCCCATAGCCCTTGATTATTTTTTCGATTGGTTATAATCCTATGTTCATGTCGCAAAAAATTATGTATTTGTTATTAATAATTAATTTTATTAATTAATGCTAATTATTTAATATTTAATTTTCTTGATTAATGCTATTTATTCAATAGTTAATTTTATTAATTAATGCTAATTATTTATTTAATAATTAATTTTATTAATTAATGCTACTTATTTATTTAATAATTTTGTATTGTTTTTGTTCCCGAAAATCGACAAAATCAAAAGAATTTGTTGGGCGGCGTATTGGAGCATGATACCAAAATGGTGGACTTTCGACCTTGGACCTCCCCCTCCCCCTTGAAGAATTTTTGTGTGCGCTACTGCGTGTACGTAGTGATCTCCCGACCCAAAAGCTGGTAGTTCAAATCATCCCCCCTCAAAAGCAGCAGCAGCCATGGTTGTCAGGTGTGATACGCCATCTAAGCATCTTCTGCCGAAATTCGTTTAAATACCAACTTAAATTTCCTCAATGGTTTGTTAAATAAGTGGACTTTAATTATTAGACACTTCATACTTACCAGACCAACAGAAAATTATAAAGCGTAATTTAAGCTACATTTTGCTTATTTCCAAGAGTTATTTCCCAATATTATGTGTTATTAAGATTTGGGAAATTACGCTTAAGACCAGTACAATTCAATTAACAAAAAAATCGCTCAAAAATTAAAATCTTTTTTTATTCTAAATTACTTTTTATATATTTTTCTACAAACTCACAAAATTTGAAAGCTCTAATTTTAAAAAATGTAGAGTTGTGATAACTTTTATGTTTGTTTTTATTCACATCCAATGACAAATCGAAACTTTAAAGCTGAATAGATAAAATAACTAGTTTGTCTTCATTTAAAATGCTACGGTTTTTTTCTATTGGGTCTAATACTTGGAAATTTTTTTTCCCAATTTTTTGCTAATAGTACATGGAATAAAAGTTGGTATATTTTTTTCAATCAAAGCAATACTTATTTTTAAAAAAATTGTTAAATTTAGAATTTACGCATTTTTTTAAGGAACTTCCAATAAGCATTCATAAAAAGAAGTATTGTATGAATACTAATCATGTTAACGCAAAACCTATACCAACTTTTTTTATGCATAGTTGGACACGTACGTGTAAATTGAATTTCTTATATGTACGTTAATTTGTGTAGGAGTAGCATTTTAAAATCACTTGATAAGTTCCAAGTTTTTCCCTTAATAAAATTAAATGCTTAGTTTGTTTTTTTATGAAATTTTGAGCACAATTTGTTGTACATAATACATACAAAAAAATTATGAAAATCATTAAATTTAAAAGTTTTGTGCATTTTTTACCATGTCCTAAAAGCTCCTCAAAGTTTTCACAGCTTATCGAAGTATAATATTTATAAGTTTTGCATACGAGTCTTTAAGAATCTATGTTTTATCCTAGATGTTTTTGTATACAAGCTACAATTTCCTATCGCTTTACGTGGAAAAACCATCACTTACGCTTTTAAATTCAATTTGTACAAGTACTTTAGTTAGAAAATCAATGTATGCATTAGAAAAAGATTTCAGACGCAACAATCACTTAACATTTTATTTGTAAAAGAATAAAATACGTTAAAAACAGTTTTAAAAAAATCTGAAAAACTAGTTACATTAAAAATTAAAGTCCTTTACGTAAAAATTGTCAATGTCTATAAAAGTAATCAAACAAGCATTCAAACTTCCTCATTCTACTGAAAGCAAAATTCAAACAGCCTGCTCACAGTCCTTAGCTTAAGATGTTTAAAACAATTAAAATGGAGTGTGAATAGCAGTACTACTTCAAAACTCACTTGAACTTTCTGCGTTCAAACTGAAGCCACGTACATTTCTAGACAAATGCAATAAAAATAATCAGCTTTCGTCACTGCCAACGTCTTCAGAAGCCTTAGAACTCTGATTAAATTCAGTAGTTGTCGCTTCCTTTATGGTCAGTTCCGATGAAGAACGCGAAATCGAAGTTTCCTGAAGGCTTGAAGTAGATGGCATCTCGCTTACTATGATTGAATTTAATTCCGCAATTAGGGAAGTATCTAGGATTTTAACCGCCTCATGGGTCAACTCAACGATATGCACATTCTCTATCCCTTCCTCTATAATTCCAAAAGGCACATAAAAATGCTTACGACGCGACTCAAATGCCCTCATTTTCTGTTTTATGTCTTCATGAATATCCTTCTTCTGCTCCTTACAAGTCTGGAAAGCAGAGTACGTCTCATAATATTCCACATAATCTTGTTGCATGATATATCTTTCAAAACGCTTCCATCCACCCCGTTTCTTGAAATCTTCCCTTAGAACACCCTCGAAGAGCACGGTCAATATCACAGGGGTCAGTTTATAAAACTTCTTTCCAGTAGCACGATAAGCATACATTCCTATTATTGTTGTTAATGCACACACAACAATGAATCTTTCATAGATATCCCTTATAACTAGTTGCTGTGCATGACAGAACAAAATTGTTTGCGAAATATACTTTTCAGCAGATGATGTCATTAGTTGCCTTTCCCTATCAAAATTTTCGATCCAGGATGCAATAAGCATGTCCTGTAATTCAAACATTGCTTTTGTAATGACATCAAATAAATTTTCTGTCAGGTGTCCCTTTGCAACAAATGGCTCTACACAGTCCGCCGCTTCTAGCTTTTGATATTTGACATAAAAATATGGGAACAAATGTCGCACAAAATGTTTAAAGTGGGGATCACTTGCCATTGTAATCAAGAGAGTGATTTCAAAGATGATGCAGAAGGTAAAAGTTTCTTCACGTCACAGGGATATGGATCTGCAATAGAAGGTAAAAGAGTGTGGAGAAGTGTATATGTACATGTATCTGAAATCGATGTCATTTCTCAGTTCAGTTCAGTTCAATACAGTGATAACACAGTATACCTGGAGACTTGGCCAGTGCCTTGTGCTCCGAAAGAAATTGGATTATTTTCTTGAATTAGGATGCAACGATAGGCAGTGATTGCGCTGTACATCTGTAAACTTGGTTATCATCTTGCGCTTTAACAGTAATTGGTGAAGATAAAGTATTTAGAATCTATTATCTGGTATTTTAGAATCTATTGGTTGATGTTAAAAATTCTACTTTTTGAATATGCCCTATTGTTTTACAATTCGCTATTGATGAATAAAACCATTCACACTATGGTTGGAGATAAAAATTTTCAAAATTTTACGTTGCGATTTGTATTTAATACAGGTTAAAACAAAATGTTCCCTATTTTCTGATACTTGACAATCTGAACACAATGGAGAATCTGTTTGTTTAAAAAGAATATAAATATCTTTTAATGGTAATTTCTTAGCCTGCAATTTATTGATTAAAACTTCTGTATTTCTATTTTTTGCTGCCTGTCTATTCCACTTTTCAAGATTAGAAATATAAATATTTTTATGTCTTTTGCTCTTTTTCTATATTTCTTCGTTTTTACTTTTGTGTTGTTTTTTGAAATATGTATAAAGATCTTTCCAAGGAATAATATTCCACGGTTCTGGAGAGGCTTTAGCTAATTTATCAACTTCTTCAAACGAACCCAGATGACTGTAGTTGATTGAGCTATTTGGAGACACTCGTGTAAAGTTAAGCTTAAATTTAATATTATCGTATTGGATTTTCTATCAATATTTTGGATACTTTTTAGAACTGATAAGCTGTCCGTCAGAATGACAGTTTTCTGTTTCAGAAACCCAATTTTTTAACGTAGTCCATATGGCTATAGCTTCAGCTGTGAAAATTGAAATCATTTCTTTCAGTATGAAATTTTGTCGAACCTTTTTCTTGGGGATCAAAATTCCTATTGGTGTTTGATTAGTAATTTTCGAGCCATCTGTTACTATTATGATATTGTTATTAAAGTTTGACTGAATGTAATCATTAAACATATTTTGCACTATGACATCTGGAAGATCCTTGTTTTGAAATGGTAGTTCATGAGTATAGATGTTTATTTTGTGATTTTCATAGATTGGAGGAGGAGGGATCCACTGAAGAATATCCACTCTTTAGAGATGCATAGTTCTTGGAAAAGGTTGATTGTCTTTTGAAAAATACTGATCTCTTTTTCTCTGTGTTCATAAAAAATATTATTTATATCCCAAAGTAACCTTGCATTTGGTAACCAGTCTTTTAATGCTATTTGTTTAGTTAAATTTTTGGCAAATGAAATTATGGCGATTATTAATACTTCCATTCATAGACTCTGCTCTTAATAAATTTAACAGGATGTGTTTCTTGGGAGACCTAGGGCTAAACGTAAGACAGCATTGTAAATTAGCTCTAGAGTTTCTGTCTGTTGCTATTGCTAGAGAAGGAAAAAAGTTGACTTCCATAGTCAAAGATAGAACGGATTGTGGCATTAATAATATTTAAAAGATGATCAGATCTTGTTCCTATTTTCGGAGAAGATAAGGCTTTGAATGGCATTTAAATATTTGAATCCTTTCTGATGTAGGTAATTAATATGATTTTTCCAGGTGATATTGGAGTCGAAGATTATACCCTGGATTTTAAGACTTCAATTCGGGAATAGGTTTGTCGCATATTTTAAGTAATGGAGGTTTTGTGCTTCTTTTTCTGGAAAAGTTGATTAGACTGCTTTTTTCTGAAGAGGGGGACAATTT
Source organism: Trichonephila inaurata madagascariensis (assembly GCA_019973955.1). Taxonomy (NCBI): domain Eukaryota; kingdom Metazoa; phylum Arthropoda; class Arachnida; order Araneae; family Nephilidae; genus Trichonephila; species Trichonephila inaurata. The sequence continues at coordinate 235,038 of BMAV01003682.1, read as the reverse complement.
CCATTTTTTACACCAGGCTGAAATATTATTTAAAGATACTTGCATTTCGCCTATTGTTTTATTCTAATTTGTACCACTATTGTATAAGAATACGTCGTCTGCGTAAACCAGAAGATGGCTGTCATGTTGAATTTCAAATATATCTGCATATAAATCATAAACAGGAAAGAGCTTAAAATACAATCCTGAGGTACACCATAATTATTTTTAATGATTTTTGAAAAATTGTTCCTGCATTTAATTTGAATTGTTCTCTGATGTAAGAAGTTTTGTATCCATCGAAGCAATCTACCAGAGTATCCAACTTTTTTTAATTTAGAAACAAGACCATTTGGCCACGCTGAGTCATATGCTGCTTTAATATCTAATGCTACCAAAATAAAATATTCCTTGCGTTCTCTAACCAGTATAATATCATGTTGTAATTGAAGTAACGTATTAATGCTGCTTCTGTGAAGGTAAAAACCATGATGATTAACATGAAAAATTTTATTTTGAAAACTGAAATCTAACATTCTATGCAGAATCATTCTTTCTAATAATTTGGCAATTACTGAAGTAAGAG
>BMAV01003682.1:212557-229473 GCA_019973955.1 Trichonephila inaurata madagascariensis | reverse complement strand
AGTCTCAATGCAAGTTGTCTCTAAATTTACCAAGAAATCTGAATGTATACATGAAAGAAAATATAATTCAAAATTTATATTTGTACATTTCATTATATAATAGAATCAAAACTAAATGAATACACTAAAATGTTGCAACAAATTTTATGAAAAAGAACACTCATATAAATGTTATTTTGTTAGAAAATATGTCTAAAAATCGTTCTTTAACAATGCAGATATGGTTGTTACGTTTTACAACAAATTAAAAATTGAAATGAGATGTTCTATATTATGTTCTACGTGTTCCACGACAGAAAGCAAATATTTAGCAGCAGAGTCTGCCTCCTTCTTGGAAATAGAGCTTTCTGGTGCAGAACTGAATTTACTGAACATATTTGTATTGGATAATTGAATTTTGGAGTAATCATCTTGTTTATTTACACCACTCCCCTCATTGTTGTTCGAAGATTTTGAAATTTTCTCTGCTTCATGAATTTTCTCTTCTGCAGCAAAAAATTCTGTTAAGGGTTCCAAAAACTTATCCCTGGGTGAAGATAATTCTAATAATAATTGTTCTTCTTCAGCAACAAATTCCGATAAAGGTTTCGAAAACTTATCCCTGGGTGAAGGTAATTCTTCTTCTAATAATTGTTCTTCAGTAACAAATTCCGATAAAGGTTTCGAAAACTTATCGCTGGGTGAAGGTAATTCGTCTAAAGATTGTTTTTCTGGAGCAACAAATTCCGATAAGGGTTCCAAAAACTTATCCCTGGGTGAAGATAATTCTTCTTCTAACGAAGATGAGCTTAATTCTGTCATAAGCGAAGCGCCTATGGTAGAAATCACTTGATAAGTTAAAGGACCGATCCCTGAATAATCTGTAATTCTAAGTACTTCGAGTCCAGTTGAAACTTTAGTGCGTCGCCGCAAAGCGAGATTCGCCATTTTATTTATCAATTTCTTCGGAACTTTGTTTAAATCCCCTAAATTTTTGACAACAACAAGCTCATCATATACTTGAATATATTTCCGAATGTATTTTTCGAGCCGCTTCCAGTCACTCCGCTTTCTGAAGTAGTCTATCAAAATATTTTCAAAAAGCACAGTACAAATTCGAGTAGACAGCTTATAGAAATTTTTTTTGGTGATCTGGTAAATGAAGAATCCTATTACGGTGACCAAACCACACACGTTAATGAACTTCTCATAAGTATCCGTCGCTAATTGTTCTTCCATAAGGCAAATCTTTATTACATACTCGACATACATTTCTGGGCTAGATAACATTAACTTCTGTTTATCAATTAAAAAATCCATCCATGGTGCAACAAGTGCATCTTCCAATACAAATATTGTTTTCGCAATCATATCACATAAAGCCTTTGTTACGGCACCCTTCGCAACAAAAGGATCAGGTTTATTAAAAATAAGGTCATTTATTTCACAATAAAAAGAGATTATATGGTCCATTAGATGTGAAAAGGGCGTCTCATCAGCCATTGTAAATCGAAATGTAATTTTAAATCCAATTGCTTAAAAGCACAAGAATCTAAAAGAAATATACGTTTCTTCACGTCACAGGGACATGGATCTGCAATAGATCCTCTATCCCCTATCTGATAAGAATTTTGGCCTGAGTGGTAAAAGAAATATAGTTTAACACGTTTACTTTAAACAGTTTGTAATTTACGCGCATGATCGTGTGCTTTGATTTGATTGATTGTTCTTTGATTTCGTAACGTCTCATTATCAAACTCAGTGGTACAATAGCCCATAAGGGCCAGGGTCTACTGTGCCCATCCCAGTATACGTGACCATAGGGCACTGAGGTGCTTGAGCAAATGTCCCGATCAGGTGGAACGTTTTATTACAGAGCAATATAAGGACTATCGGTGACGGACCTTGTAGTTTTGAACACCCTTTAGAGCTGATAAGTCCAACGGTTGACTGATAGCGCGTATCGCACTAACACAACACAGGTCCTGGGTTCAAACCCTAGGATGGACAAGGTCAATTCAGTCTTTCATCTTTTCAGTGGGTTGACAAATGAGTGCCAAGCTCGCTTGGGAACTAAACACTGGGGGTGCCGCGTCAGATTGAACACCTCACCGAGTGAGGGAGTGAATATTGACGTCACACTATTCAACTACTTGTAGGCTTTTGGTGACACCACCTGACCGAACATCTGTTCAAGCACCTCAGTGCCCGAGGTCATGAAAACTGAGTCGAGCACAGTAAGCCTTGGCCCTCTATGATCTGTTACGCCACTGAGTTTAGCTTAGTTTTAGTTTATCCCTGTAGCTGCGGTAGCCTAGTGGTTATATGGTCCTGAACTCGAAGTTGGCGTGCCATGATGTCCCAGTGCCACTGAAGTCCTGTGGGGTGACAGCTCAAGTATCGTCCTCGTCACTTGACCATGGTTTAAAATTACGAGGTCTGTCGCCAAAAGCCCTCGTGTAGCTGAACAGTGCGACGTTAATATTCACTCACTCACGCCACTGAAGTCCAGCCGAGTAGATGATCTGATGTATGAAAAAATTTGTCGAAGCTCAAATTCCTCCCTTTGGCGTAGTGTGGCAGTTTGGAGAAAGAGTACTAGCTCAGGTATCGTCCTCGGCACATAATAGAGGTTCAGAATTACGAGGTCCGTCTTTAATAACACTCCGTCTCGGAGCTGATCTACTTTCTACGCCATCGTGAGACATTTGCATCGACAGATTTATCATCCCCTCAACACAATGGATCTTCAGTTGCACCTATACTTGAACTGAAGCCCAATGGCTGAATGGTAGCATATAGCGCTTCCATGCCACAGGTCTGAGGTTCAAATCCTGGGTTTTCAAGGTCGACTCAGCCTTTCACCTCTTCAGAGGGTCGATAAATGAGTACCAAGCTTTCTTGGGAACTGAACGCTGGGGGGTTTTCAGACTGACCACTTGACCGAAACATCTGCACATGCACCCCAGCACCTAAGGTCACGTAAACTGAGATAGGCACAGTTGGCCTTGGCCCTCATGGGCTGTTGTGCCACTGAGACTGGACTAGGTTAGCGACTGGATAGAAACAATAGAGATGACCAGTTGGCGTTCATGACGACTCGCTGTGTGTTCCTACATACTTATCGGAAATGTCACGTTTTTATTGCATAATAGAAGTGTGCTTTATAACATTGTTCATAGTTTGTTCATATCTATGGTTATGCGGATGCAATCCGAGGTCTTAATTTGAATAAAAGTTGGTTTAGAGTACTTTTTAAGGAGGTGGAAGTTTGATACCAATCTGAAATGAATATTGAGATAAAGTTAGTAAAAATAAGGTATTAATGTCCAATAGGATTTTTTTTTTCAATCCTTTAGTACAACTTTAAGACTGTTTCCTCTGATTCACATAGGGAGACCGAGCTCACCTCACAAGGAGCAGGACTCTCAAATCTGTATAATCTACCAAGATCTCACGTTCAATAAAAGGGTCCATGAGCATTTTTTGCTGTTTTCTCTAAATAAGAGCATACATTTTTTTGAAACGATGCTCTTGTAAGGAATATTATATGCGGCGTTAAGAAACACAAAATGCTTATCTTCAGTTTCGCGTTAATTTATTAAAGTTTTTTTCTCAAGATGTCTACGTACCTATGTGACCGCGGTGGCCGAGTTTTCAAGGTATCGGATCGTGGCTGGCCTTGTCACGAGTTCGAACCCAGTACCACTTAAGACCCACCGTGTAGGGAAGCGATGTACGTTAAATCTGTCGAGAGCTCAAACGTCCTCTCGTTGGTGTGGTGTGGTAGTTAGGAGAGGGGTGCCAGCTCAGGTGTCGTCCACGTCACTTGACCATGGTTCAAAATTACATGGGTGTCGCCAAAAGCCCTCGTGTAGCTGAACAGTGTGGTGTTAATATTCACTCACTCACTCTACGTCCCTATAGTACAACTTCTACTATTAATAAATGATTCGGCTACGGAGAAGCTTAATGGTTATGGTCTCAAACTCGTGGCCGACGTATCATGATATTGAGCCTTATTGTCATTGAAGACCCACCTTTTAATGGGCTTGATGAACGTTAAATCTGTTGGTACTCAAAGCCTTACCGTTGGTGGTATGTGGGAGTTTGTAGTAGGGGTGACAGCTCAGGTGTCGTTCTCGTCACTATCAAAGTTCAGAATTAAGAAGTCCTTCACCAATAGCCTTAGTGCTGCTTTAGAGAGTGACTTTTGGGGCTGCGGTTGCTTAGCGGTCAAGGCAACGGAGTCGTGGCGGGCGTGTTATGAGGTCGAACCTAGTACCGCTGAAGAATTACCGTGCAGAGGGGGCTGATGTCCGCTAAATTTGTCGAGGCTCAAACGTTTTCCCGTTGGTGTGGTGTAAGAGTTAGGAGAAGTGGTGTCAGTACAGATGTCGTCCTCGTCACTTGACCATGGTTCAAAATTACGCCGTCCGTCACCAAAAGCCCTTGAGTAGCTGAACATTGCAACGTTAATATTCACTCATTCGCTCGGCATAATTAAGTTTTAGGTACATTCATTATATTGATGAAATAATAAAGAATTAATATTTTTATAGAGTATTAAACTTTAAAAAAATTGTCTTAATAACTGTAATGAAAAGTCATCAGTATTGATATTTGAAATATCTAGATCTATATTAAGCTATTGTAATGTATTCTTTGTGTCCTATGTATTTATTTTAATATATTGCTTATATTTATATATCTATTTTTATATAATTAACAAATGCTTAGTTTAAGTGTTGTGCATGGCAATATATTAAAAATTACATTTGTAAATTATTTAATTAATGGCTTTTAAAATTTTTACATCACGCTTGGGAACTGACATGATAAATCCATTAGATTTTACAGCTCAAAAGAAAACATGGGAGTGTTGGGCAGGATTCACGCATATAAATATTTTTATTTTCGAGGGCGAGGACAACAATTGATATGTTATTTCCCACTTTTAGATTTAAATTACAATCATTTAGCATTTTTAAATAGAATTATATTCAACGTAAAAAAAGATCTCAATATCCCTGTTGATTCAATGAATGCCTTATTAACCCATTCCTGGTTTTTCTCGAGCTGAGCTCGGGCAAGCGAAACGTACCATTCTAGCTCAACCCGAGTGTAGCTCGAGTACTGTGAAAATTTACACTTTGCAACTGGTCTTCCATGAATTATTTCAGTTGTGCTTTTTATGGTTTCGAATAATTGAAAAGTAACACTCGCGGTAGAATTTTCTGCAAAAACAGGACGTCCTTCTGTTAAGCACCCCCTTCACACTTGTTTGAAAGATGCTTTGTTGATTACATTCCCTCATCCGAGAAGAAAACTAATCCAAGACGACAGTGTATTTATTATTTGCTGCTCAAAGAGAGACAGTAAAGGGAGAAAGGTATGAAGAGAAACAAGATTCTACTGCAGCGTTTCTCAAACTGTGGGGAGCGCCACCCTAGGGGGGGGGCGTCTACGAGGAGGGCACTAGCATATTGAAAAGTCGAAAACAAAAGATTATTTAAGAAAATCATTGGAAAGTAAATGTAATTTAAAATGTATTCTAACATAATAAAAAACAAGTAATATAAAAAAAAATTAAGTCAATTCCTACTTAGATCAACAAAGAAAAATCTTATTTTAGCTACTTTTTACTAAATAGTTACAATTAATATAAATATGCATATACATAGGACAGAATCACAATATTAAGTGGTAATTAATTTTTATTCATTATTATTAAAGTATCGTATTGTCATCCAAAACAATCGTGTATATAAATTTCAGTTCAACTGAATACTTTAACACGTGAGAAAAAAAAACCTTTTCAAGTTTTGACACAAGTCGCCAAAAGGGTCGCTAAGTCGCCAAAAATGATGTCAATGTGGTTGTATTAGTAATTCTTTAAATAATTAGTTTTAATCAATTAATTTTCATTAATTATTATTATATTATTGTATTGTCATCCAAAATAATCCTGTATATAAAATTTCAGCTCAACTGAGCGCTTTAAAATGTATTTTATTAACGATTGAAAATTCCTTGAAGATAAATAAATAAATACATAAATAAATAAATATATAAATAAATAAATATGTAGAGATTGTGTGAGCTAATAGTAGGAATTGAATGAAATACACATTTACAATGATATAATACAGTTATAAATGTATCAGTACTGTACAATGTGTTTTCTAATTAATATAACAATACTAAACTAAGAGGAAGTTTAATTATTATTAGTGACCCTATGGGCTTGTAATATAAAAAACTAAAACCAAAAATTAATATTTATCTTGATAATTTTTATACGGTTTATAATTAATCTCTTAACTGCCAATTAAAAGTTACGTGATTCGTTCCCCAATGCCTCCGTTTTTCACATAGAGATGTATTGGGGGAGGGGGAGAAAAAATAAATAAGCTAATCTTCTGAAATAAGGGATTCATTCGCAAACACCGTCAAGGTCTTTTTATTGCATTCCAAACCCTTCGGAATAATTTTATGGATAGCAGTGCACAGAAGAGATCATAATTGGGAAAGACGTATATATACGTCCGGGGATATTAACGCTTTGGTTGGGAGAGACGTTTATATACGGCGGTAGCACTTAAGAAGTTAAAGTCATGTTGTGTAGCTTTAGCTTCAAAAGATAGTATTATTGAATTCAATACATTGTTATTGTAAGGAAGGGGGGGGCGATGAAAATTATGATTGAATATTGGGGTCACAAAAGAGAACGTTTGAGGAGCACTATTCTACTGTTCAGATTGCAATGTTGAATTACGTGCAGTACCGTGTTTTCGAATGTATCATACACAATCAAATTTTGATTAATAATTTCGTAATGGTTAATATAAATGCAAAAGATGTAAATAAAATCTGTAATTCAGAATAAAAACTGAACTTTATATTTATAGTTAGAGAGAATTAACTCCAAAATCTATATATATAATGATATCGGCCACACCAACTTTACACAGGCAAATTTAACATTTATTTAAATAGATTTTTTTACTTTAATTTTTAGGAAACGAGATACGAATTTTCCATGAGATATGCCGGTCACGAGTTCGCGTCCATAACCACTAGGTTACCACAGCCCCATTGACCGTGGCTTGCCTTGTCACGAGTTCGAGTCCAGTACCACTAAAGACCCACCGTGTAGGGCAGCGATGCACGTTAAATCTGTCGAGAGCTGAAACGTCCTCCCGTTGGTGTGGTGTGGTAGTTAGGAGAGGGGGGTGCCAGCTCAGGTGTCGTCCACGTCACTTGACCATGGTTCAAAATTACGTGGACCGTCGCCAAAAGCCCTCGTGCAGCTGAACAGTGCAACGTTAATATTCAATGAATCAATCAACCACAGACCCATCTTTGTTCCGGACGGAAATACAGTGGGTCCCAAAATAGAGTATACACCATTTACTCTTTTTTTTTAAAGCTGTAAAATATAAATACAAACTTACCATTAAAACTTAATACTTATAGGAACATTAAAATAGAAATTAAGAAGTGCATTGGTCAGAAAACAAATACTAAATCCATATACTATGTTTTAATTATGTATATTTTTCGTAATAAAACTGAAATTTAGAGTTCCAAAATTGAGTATACACCAAAAGAATTTTTAGAAGTTAAACACCACTTTTATTATTGAGATTTTTCTTCAAACCATTTCTAACGTTGAACTCAGAGTACAAACGTAATAACAGTCGTTTGCTAATTTAATTATTTTTTCGCATGTAAAAACCCTTGAGATGAACTCTAGGCGAGAAACGTCTGAAAATGAACAGGCTTTGGTTATCAAGTGGTCGAAAGACGGCAAATCTCTTCGAGAAATTGCTTCATTGATAGGGAAAAGCCATGGTTGTATCCAAAAAATACTACAAAAATATAGTAGAACTGGACGTGTGGTCAATATTCCAGGAAGAGGGCGCAAAGAAATTTTGAGTGCTACTGCAAAGAGGAAGATTATTATACGCTGAGTAAAGAAAAATCCACTGTTAAGCGCCCCGAAACTTGCATCATCGATATCATCAGAAATTGGGGAAAAAATGTCCGCAGAAATTGTCAGACGTGTTCTTCATAATGCAGGATTTCATGGTCGTACTCTAGTATGAAAGCCACTCATTAATTGCGTCAATAGAAAAAAAAGAGACTATCTTTTGCAAAGGAACGCATTTCAAAGCCCGAATCATTTTGGAACACTGTTATTTTCTCTGATGAAAGCAAATTTAATCTTTACAGGAGTGACGGACAGTATTAAGTGTGGAGACAAGTTGGGAAAGAACTGGATTCTAAAAACACCATAAGGACGGTTAAGTATGGAGGTGGATCCGTTCTTGTTTGAGGGTGTATGTCTGCAGGAGGAGTCGGATAACTTGTATTCGTTGATGGCATCATGGATAAAATGGTATATTTGGAAATTTTAAAGAATAACTTGCAAAAAAGTGTCGTTAATGTTGGACTTGGATCAAATTTCATCTTCCAGCAGGACAATGACCCGAAACATACGGCGAAGTTTGTCAAGTTGTATTTATTGTACCATTGCAAGGAAGAACTACATATATATACTCCACCCCAATCTCCAGATTTGAATGTCATCGGAAAATTTATGGTCTCAGAGAAATCCGTCCATGAGCACGCCATAACGAGTAAAGAGGACTTAAAGAATATCTTAAAAGAAGAGTGGACCAAAATCACTGTGAAAACCACCAAAAAACTAGTGGAATCCATGCCCAAAAGGTTACAAGCTGTGATCAAGGCAAAAGGTTTTGCAACTAAATATTATAATTTACTTCCTGTAACAAATGAATAAAAGTGTATACTCAATTTTGTGGTGTTGTTTTTCTTCCAATTGATATTATTTTTTATTTTTGTATAAAATTAAGCCATATTGCATAATTTTTACTTCACATACATGAAGAGAATAAGAACAAGTTTAAATAGTTAAAAACCCCGATTTTCTTAATGAATAATTTAGCCGGTTAAGAAAGTACTTAGTATATAGGGTGTTGGTGTATACTCAATTTTGGGACTCGCTGTATATTGCTGGAAAAAACTAAAACATCATTTGCGATCATTCATTTTAACAATAGACTTGTTTTTATGTATTTGGAAATTAGATGCAGGAATATAAATGGATAATTTTGTCTTTAACAGATATTTCTTTCGCCAAAATCAATTTTGGGGCCTATAAGTATATGTAAGAAGAGCAATTAAAAATTTCATTTATTGATTATACAGTTGGGGTAAATAGAAGTGTCCTGGAGAACAGAGTTACAGATTAAAAAGAAATACGACGAAGAAATGAAGATTGTTCTCTAACCTATGTTGAATATGACCATCATTCATCTCTTCGCCCCTTTGGGCCTTGGTCAGCAAGTTTCGGATAGAGAATTGAAGTCGGACTGCCGGTATTGCAGCAATCTCATTAAAAATTTTCTGCTGCACTTTTTGAAAACAGTGAGGATTTATACGATGTACCTTAGATTTGAGGGTTTCCCACAGAAAGTAATCGCTCACTCATAGATCAGGTGACCTAAATGGTTAGCAAGGGCTGAGACCAGACTGACCTCGGCTAACAGCTCTGTCAGAAGTGAAGGTTGTATAAATGTAATCCATGAGATTCGCGAGTGAGTGAGTGAATATTAACGTCGCACTGTTCAGCTACACGAGGGCTTTTGGATGAGATTCGTGGGATGTATGGGCAGTTGCACCATCCAGCTGGAAATAACTGTAGGCATTTTCCTTCTCCGTTAGTGCTGCCACAAATGGTTTCAAAATGTTGGAAATGAAATGCTCCAAGCAGAACCTGTCTGACGCCATTTTGTGACTAATTGTTGCATGGTAGTCTTAGTTGGCACTTAAACGCCTTTAAATTCATGAGCGAACAACCGAACACTCTTTTCACGAATTTGTTTTAACGTAACTTTCCACAACGAACACCCTCTGCTGCACTGTGAGTACCACCTTCCCTGTGCACTAACACACGCTGACACAGCCCGCACTAAAATCCGAACTAGTTTCAATCTCTTGGTGTACGTGTCACATTCATGTCCAATCGTATCCTCTCGTCCAATAGAACCCTGAAGACCGTATTTAAAGGCAAAAACTGCTATTAATATTCATGTATCTGCAATTTTTAGCTTGTTTGCAAACCGACATCTGTTCCCCAAAATTTAATTTCAAGTTAATGAATACGCACGAAAAAACAGACTATAACCATCCTTTGTATGCGTCGTAGATAGGAGAGTAGGTTCGGATTGAACTTTCTTCACTTTCCATTAAAACCCACTAGTGTAGAATAAAATAAAACTGATATACTAAATTTGCACAGCTGAAGGTCTCTTCCTTGTTTTGGTGGAGTTGTTGGGTTGGGTGCCGACTCGCGTAGCATCTTCGTCATCTTGCCACAGTTCAAAAACAACTAACATTGTCTGTGGTCAAAATGAACTTGATCATTCAGAAGTAGATTGTCTATTAATCACATTTTTCGACAATCTTCAAACAGAGTTTTCCTTTCAACTAACTCAGGGGTGGGCAAATAGCGGCCTACCAAAGCATTCGGACAACCAAAAAATGTTCTCTGTATTCGGGTCAACAAATATTTGTGAGCAAAGTTTTTCCTTGTATGAAGATCAACAAGATTAATTACAGGAGAGCAAGTTGACTTATAATAACTTGTGATGAGAATTTAGAGACTAGTATTATTTATAGCGATTTAAAAAAAAATAATTCTAGAAAAGCGTTAGGATACATTTGTCTCATTAAACTGATTCTAAAATTTAATGTGCTTGCAGCTATCGATATGAAAAATTAACGTAATATAAATAGAATAAACCCAAACTCAGTGGCGCAACAGCCTATGAGTGAGTGAGTATTAACGTCGCACTGTTCATCTACAAGAGGTCTTTTGGCGACGAACCACGTAAATTTGAACCATGGTCAAGTGACGTGGACGGCACCTGAACAGGCACCCCCTCTCCTAACTACCACACCAACGGAGGCAACAGTCCATGAGGGCCAAGGCCTACTGTGCGTGCCCCAGTATACGTGACCATTGGACGCTGAGGTGCATGAGCAGATGCCTCGATCAGCTCATGCACCTCAGGTCTTCCACTCAGTCTGAAGCAAGACTCTCAGTGCTTAAGTCCCCAAGTAAGCTTAGTACTTATTTATTGACCCACTGCAATAACGATGAAAGGCTGAGTCGATCTTGCCCAGTCCGGGAATAGAACCCAGACCTGTGGAGCGGAAGTGCCATACTCGACGACTGGGTCTTAAATAGAATAAAACTGCCAAGATTTTACTCTTATACTTTGCTTTAATGGTATAATTTATACATTTTCCCGAAATGTCCAGTTAACTGATAAAAGCAATCTTTTTAAAATGGTGCGGCCCTCTGGTACTCTCCGCTTCCACAATGAGGCCCCCTAGACTTAGGAGTTTCGAGCAACCAGGGAATCGAGCATTAGTAGATTTGTGCGATTCTGTAGACATTAATAAATTAAGAGTTTATTTAAACTTTACCCACACAATTTATATCTTCGATAAAAGAAACAAGTCGAAAAAAGCCTCTATATTTTTAGCAAAAAAAAATGTAACTTTGTAATTGATCGTTGAATATATTGAAATAGAATTCACACTTGAAAATTTGCGAAACTATATCAATCAGAATTGTTAAGTTACAAATTAATCTCTTGTATTGTACAATTAAATTATTGCCTTCAAATACTTTGTCCATTGTGTACATAATAATTATCAGAAAACTTAACATTCTGAGAGGTATCCAAAAATAAGATTTATACATTGTTAGAGAACAGGGCTAGAAAATTAAATTTCTTGGGAGCTCACATCCATTTTACTTTTAGTATTAAATTTGAACTTTAAGTGCTCCATTTATACCTCTTTAGCTGATCATTAAAAATATATATGCAATTTGTACAAGAAAAGTCTTCGAAAATAAAGATATGACAATATTGAGTAACTTCGTTTCTCCAAGTTTATTCATGTCCATTGTCTCTAAACAGAATTTCTACAATGCAAGAAACATTACAATAAAAATCGATGCATTCAAAAGGCACAGCATAATACCTTACAGAAGATCGATAATATAATCACATTTAAACAAAAACTGCACATAAAAATTCATAATACTAAAAGGAGAAAGTCAAGAAAATTAATTTAATTAAAAAAGTTAAAGTCATCACAACATTGTGAAAAAAAATTAGCATCATTAATACACATAAAAGCAAGGATGTTGTCAAAATACAATATATGTAGTCTCAACTCAAGTTGTCGTTAAATTTAACATTTGAATATAAGCAAAAGTAAATTATTCTTGATTTATATCGGAGGAACAGTAACATGCAGTAAAGGGTAAAAAGAACTAGAAATATCGCGAGTGAATCCGAGTATAGAGATTCAATAAAAATATCCAAAGATAGTTCTGTAACAATGCTGAAGCTTCCGATTGTCGTCTTCTTAAGCTAACAAATTTAAAATCGTAATAGCATTTTCTACCCTCCTTTGTACATTTATCATGGTTGATTCTAAGTAATTAGCCACATAGCCTGCAGACTCTTGCAAAGATACGTCTTTATCAAAACAGACCTGGTTGAACTTAGACATTACATCCAATAGTGTTGATTCCATACCTTTATATTGTCCCACTACGCATAACTCCTCATACTCTTCAGAATCTTTTGAACTACCATCAAATTCAAGGTCTATTCCTCCAACTGCACCCAATTCCTCTGACGATTTTAATTTTTCATCCTGGCTTTGTTTGTCTGATGAACATATTTCTACCATTACCGAGACATCTATGGCGGACATGACTTGGCGAGTTAAATTATCGATCTCGGGATCATCTGTAGATCTTTTTACTTGAACATTGACAGAAAAATTAACTAGTCGTTCTGTAACACGTCTCAGCAGCTTTTGCATTGTATCATGAGGACAATCAGGTGAACTACCATCTATGTAATCAGCTATCTCATCGTAATACCGTATAAAATCCTGACAAGAGAGATATTTTTCGAATTTTTTAAAACCACCACACTTCTTGAAATCGTATTCCAATTTATTCTCAAAAATAACAGCCAAAATCTCAGGAGTCATTTTATAGAATTTCTTTCTGCTTGCTCCGTAAGTAGCTATTCCTATTGTAGTGACCAAACCAAACACGTTAATAAGTTTTTCAAAAATTTCGGTGGTTGCTGATGTATCAGTTAGGCAAATCCTCATTACATGCGCCACGTACATTTCTGGGCTGGATAACATTAGCTTTTTATGTACATCTAAATATGTCTTCCATGGCAAGAATATCGAATCTTGCAGCATGCAAGTCGATTTTAGAATAAGAGTAAATAAAGTCTTTGATAAGGCTCCCTTCGGCACAAATTCCTGTACTTGAGCGTCTTTAATAAATCCACATTTCGTATAATAGAGAGGGAACATCTGCTTCAGAAAATATCGAAAGATGTCGTCCGCCATAACTAAATGCAATTTTTAACTATTCTAAGTACACGAGGAAGCTGTAGCGAAAAAGAAATATGTTCAACACGTTCCCTTGAAGGAAAAATCCGAAATGTCTGCATACGATTGTCATTGCCACTTATTTATAAGGAATATCACACCTATATTTCAAAACAGCAACGCGCTTTGCTAGAGTTTCCCTTTTTATTTATGTATATATACGAGGGTGAGTCGGATAATATGTTTTCCCTGTCGACTGTGGTCAGATATGTGTATGAAAGTCAAAATATAGACTGATACATTAAAAATAAGACATAACTTTATTTTTCCACTTAAGTACCTAATACATTGAGACATTTGTCATGCCGCTTGATAAGATTTAAAAAGCCCTCCAGGAAAAACTCAGGGCTTTGCATACGGAAGAAGCATTTAACGACTATGGGTAAAAAAAAGACTACACAGCATGTGACACGCAAGACACCGATAAATTATTCGTTAGTACATTGGGTTCGTACTACACGGTAGAATGATACCCTGTAGAAATTGAAAGAGGTGATTCGGAAGAAGTGGCCCGGCCTTCTCAGATCTGGCATTCTTTTGTTCACTCGGCGACAGCAACACAAAACCATATTGCAACTCTTGGTTGGGAGCGCCTGCACCATCCGCCATACAGTCCTGATCTCTCATCACGTGACTTTCATCTTTTTCTGGCTTTAAAGAAGAATCTCGTTGGTAGGAGTTTTGGAAGCAAAGTTGAATTCAAAAAAGCCGTTAAACTCCTCTTCCGTTTGCAAAGCCCTGAGTTTTCCCTGGAGGGCTTTTTGAAGGTTATCAAGCGATATGACAAATGTCTCAATGTATTTTGTACTTAAGTGGAAAAATAAAGTTTATTGCTTATCTTTAATGTCTCATTCTATGTTTTGACTTTCATACTCAACTCTGACCACAGTCGACAGGGGACACTTCCAGTTGGTTTGGTGTGGTAGTTAGGAGAAGGTGGTGCCAGCTCAGGTGTCGTCCTCGTCATTTGACCATGGTTCAAAATTACGTGGTTCGTCGCCAAAAGCCCTCGTGTAGCTGAACAGTGCGACGTTAATATTCACTCACTCACTCAGGGGAAACTTATTTTCCGACTCACCCTCGTACGAATATATGTTGCATTTACTATGAAAGTAGTGAGTGAGGGTTTATTTACATCGCACTATAAGGCAACACGAAGGCCATTGGCGGTGGACCTCGCAATTTTCAACCACGCTTAAGTGACGAGGATGACACCTAAGCTGACACCCCACTCTCCAAATTACACCACGTCAACGGGAATTGATTGATTTATTGATTGATTGAATATTAACGTCGCACTGTTCAGCTACACGAGGGCTTTTGGCGACGGTCCACGTAATTTTGAACCATGGTCAAGTGACGTGGACGACACCTGAGCTGGCACCCCCCTCTCCTAACTACCACACCACACCAACGGGAGGACGTTTCAGCTCTCGACAGATTTAACGTGCATCGCTGCCCTACACGGCGGGTCTTTAGTGGTACTGGGCTCGAACTCGTGACAAGGCAAGCCACGATCCGATACCTATACCACTCGGCTACCGCGGCCACACGTCAACGGGAAGACTGAACCACAACAAATGTAATATGCATCAGGCTCTCTACTCGATGGATCTTTAGTGGCATTAGGGCCCGAGTTTATGACTCGCCAGCCACTACTACGGATGTAATATGACACAAGATGGAATTTGTAGGTTTTTAATCTAAGTTGTATTAGAATACTTTTTAGGGGAGGTATTTGCGTAACAATTTAAAATTATGACGAAGCTGAACAAAAGATAGGTATCCTTGCATTTTAGAAGGATGTATTCTAGTACCACGAAAGAATCACCTTGCAGAGATCTTGGTACATGTTAAAGTCCTTGCGTTAGCATGGCGGGGAAGTTTGAAGAGTAAGTTGCCTGCTCAGGTTTCGTACTCGTCACTTGATCATGGCTTAAAATTACAAGATTCATAGCCCCATGCGTGGATTCAAAGAGAGAACGCCATTAATAAACAAACATCGTTTCCATCATAATAAGAAGATTAAAAAGCCATTTTTTATAATAACTAAGACTGGTAGTATTCTTTCAAATTATTAGTTTGAATTAGTATATTTCTAAAGCTATACTTTTCTTCTTTTTCTTTTCTCCTTTTTTTTCCAAATGACAAATTAATAGTAACAAAAGTATATATATTGTAATGCTTTATCGTCTATTGCAATAAAAAAGTGCTGTACTTGGTAAGGAAAAGTACTAAATAAAAATGCAATAGTTGATGTTATTCAATATTTTAAACATTAACTAGATTTATAAAAAAAAAATCAAAATTAATTATTAAGCTTGTATAAAAGTCCCGTTTATTTTGGTTAAGCATAAGAATTTAAAACAATTCAGACAGAGTAAATATCTTTTCAGTAAACTACTGTGCAATATTTTTACTCGTATAATAATTATGCATATCCTTGCACATTATTTCTTGTATTCATCAAAAATCCATCTAAAATGTTATACAATAATTTTTACAGCCACATAAACTAATTAAATGAATAACAAATTGATAACAAGAGGTTGTGCATTCAGATCTCGTCTTTTGAGGGATTGATGCATTTCAAATTTATGATTCTAAGAAGTAGCGTAGCTACCAATGGGATAGGCGATGCCATGCACTAGGTCCTCAGGGGGGCCTTCGGACCCTGACCACCAATAAAATCGAATTTGCGATAATTTCTTCCAAATTTAAGATATGTTGTTGTTGCTTATCTCCTTGTCTAGCTTCTGCTAGACGAGATCTGTGAGTTTATTCACCCTCAAAAAGTCATATGCTAGCATAGGAAAACCTAGTAAGTCGTTGTAGAACAAACCCAGGTATCCAAGAATATGAGTCGGGGAAACCTACTCGATGTTACATTTTGGACAAATCGGATGGGTTTTATGGCCACCCTGAAAGGCAAGGCTTCTTAAATGTCCACTGAGAAATCTAAAAACTGCCGTCCTGATGCACATCTGCCGCAATTCATAGCAAGGGATCCTCCAGGTGAATCAGCTCGATACCAAGTATGAACCGGGGGGACGAGCAGGGGCGTAGCTACCGCTGTATCAGACGTATCAATGATACTGGGCCCCAACATTAACACTACCACAACAACTACCCCACTACCAACATTACCACTACCACAACATAACTTACATTACCACTAAAACGGCTTTCTTTTCTAAAAAAGGGCCCCTAAGGAGTTTTGATACGGGGCCTACTCAGAACTAGCTACGCCAGTGGGGATGAGCCAAGTCTTTTTATCAATATGTTTTCTGACAAAATGCAGCTCAAGGTAAGACAGGCAATTAGAGATGTAGCCAGAGCCTCTGTGGAACCCTCCTTTGCCAAGGCATCCACCTCCTCATTACCCCATATATCTACATGCTAGG
>BMAV01003682.1:167607-186279 GCA_019973955.1 Trichonephila inaurata madagascariensis | reverse complement strand
AAGATAAATCTCTCATTTTACCCATAATCTAAAATGAAAAATAAAAGTTACATTTTAAAGAGACAATATTTTTATATATAGTTTAGATTACACAAACATTAGGAGGCTTTATTTTGAGAAATTTTTATCTCTTTTAAGCATTTAGAGAATGAAAATAGCTGTCATAAATCAAGCCACAGTCTGTGACATCTGAAAATCATTTTTAATCTGAGAAACGTCTCATATTAAAATTTTAATGTCATGACTTTTTGGCTTTTTCTTGTCAGAATGGTAAATTTAAAACCACAAAAGCTTTCATATATTTTCGAGAGATATAACATTCCCTTCCTCCCTCGAGTGCCTTTACATCCTCATCAACTTTGAGAAATGGTACAGTCCATAAACCTACCCTCAGGCCGCGCGAAGCATCTGATAATACTCGAAACAGAAAAAGACAACAAAAAAAAAATCACTGCAACTGTAACTACGTGACCTCTACTGAACTGGTCCTCATTAATGCATTATCGGAAAGATATTTTCCCCTCTCTTTTTGTTTTTCCTCTAAATTTTATTTGTTTATGATATTCTTTCTTTTTATTCATCAGCTCCTGTGTGGCTGTTGTTGAAAGAAATATCAGCTAAATCTGAATTTATTATCGGGAAAGTGCAAGCATGTTTAGGTGGACTCATGATTAGGAGTACTTATCAAAAAAAAAAGAATGTTTTTTTTTTCCTTCAGCAAACCAGCTTTGTGGAATTAAGAAGCATTATGTAAAAAAATGGGGAGAAAAATAGGATCTGTGAGGAACTGAGAACGAATAGAAAAGGAAGTTTCACATTTAGAAATGAGGTGAGATGAAAAAAATATATATTAACGATTTGAAACAATTTATCATCTTCTATTGATATTCTTGTAATCTGCGACAAAAAATAGGATAAATTGAAGCACTGAAAATACTGCTGCACGAAACGAATAAGATGCAAAAATGAATCATTTTTAATGATTACTTTCTAACCAAAAACGAAACAATGTTAAAACAAATTGCTGCTACAAAAAAATATTTGAAATAAAACTACCGTAAAATCCGGAATAAATGCGTACCTTTAACACAAAAATTGGGATTGAAATTTACCAGAGCGCGTTATACGCCGGGTGTAAAAATAATAGCTTTAAAAATAATATTAAAAAAAAAAAGAGATAAGAAAGAAAAAAAAAAAAAAAATTGGACTTCTACACAGTGCTTCGAACCGGAACTGAACCAAAAAAATTATATATATCGGTTTATTTCGGTTTGATATATCTTCAGTCATTTTGTTACTGTAACTAATTTGTCAATATATTCTACTTTGATGTCAACTATATAATTATCATCATTGCATGTCCATTGCTTCTCAATTTCGTGTTTTGATGTTCACTAGTACTTTTCTGTTTCACGTTCGCATGAATCTACTTGTAGAAGTTAAGATTTAAGGTATCCGACTACGTTCGGGGAACCGTGATTTTAAAAAAGCGCATAAATGGATAATTTTCATGATATTTAGTGTCAGTTAGATTAGAATACATGTATAAAATTGTTTTAAGGACACACACACACAACACACACACAAACATTTTGACAAAAAAAATTACTTAAATACAATATTTCGGCAAGAAATTAACTTAGAATAACCTTTTTCCAAATGTTCTCCTTTTGTCAAAAATGTTTCTATTATAATAATATTTTGCCTGTAAATAGCTCAGTCCTCTATACAGAGGTTCAACTATAAGTTTAAAAAAATTCACATTATTTTCAGAGCTACAACCCATTGAAATAATTATCGACGTTTTTTTGTTAAAATGTCTCCCCTCTGTTGTCGTAAAACATGGATAAACCCACTTCTCAGTTATATATTTCAAAAATTCTAGTTGAGCCTCTGTACAGAGGTCTGAGCTATAAACAGGCAAAATATTATTATAATAGAAGCATTTTTCACAAAAGGAAAATATTTTGAAAATGGGTCATTTTCTATGTTCATTTTTTGTCAAAATATTGTACTTAAATAATTTTTTATTGTAATACTATTCTTAAAACAATTTTATACATGTATTCTAATCTAAGTGACACTAAATATCACAAATATTATCCATTTATACGCTTTTGCAAAATCACGGTTCCGAACGCGTAGTCGGATACCTTAATTCAGTTGAATGAATATGAAGTATAAATGATTTTTTAAGAAAAATATCAGCCCGAGTTTTTTCGCGTCTCAACATACGATCATCCATGTATGTTTGTATAAACTGTATAGACCCGTCTGTAACAAATAAATCTGCAAAATCCATAACTTCGCAAACCTGGCATAAACTGACTGTCTGCCACCTTTCGACTAAATAAGTAATGATGTGTGTAGAGGTAGATCTACTCTAGACATGGACATAAGTCTTGTCACTGTTGCTAATTGGCGTGTAGCTTAAAATTCTTAAGTTTTTCGAAGATCATTATGTCAGGGAATAACATCTGGCGAATAAAATTATTCCGATGATGATCTTATTGAAGCCTAGGCGAAAATGAATCGCGAAGCCCCTTCTGAGGAGGAGGCCCATGCCTTAACACGTCCCTGGATCTGTTAGCAAATTAGGAGGACACAGTACGATTCAATTGACAAAAATCGGCCAAAAAATCATATCTAATTTTTTTAGTCTAAATTATTTTTTATATACTTTTCTACAAACTAACAGAATTTGAAAGCTCTAGGTCTAAAAAACGCAGAGTTATGATAACTTTTACGTTTGTTTTTATTCACATTACAATGGCAAATCCAAACTTTAAACTGAATTATTTCAGAAAGATAAAATAACTATTTGTCTTCATTTAAAATGCTAAGGCTTGTTTTCTATTGTGCCTAATACTTGAAAAAAAAAATTTCACTCGTTGCTAATAGTACATGGAACAAAAATTGGTATGCATTTTTCAATCAAAGCAATTCTTATTTTTTTTAAAAATAATTGGAGTTAGAATTCACACATTTTTTAAGAAATTTTCAATAAGTATTCATAAAAAGAAGTATTGTACGAATACCAAACATGTTATCACAAAACCCATACCAACTTTTACTAAACATAGTGTAACGTACTTGTAAATCAAATTTCATATTTGTATGTCAACTTTTGTAGGAGGACTAGCATTTTAAAATCACTTCATAAGTTTCAAGTTTTCCCCTTAGAAAATTAAATGGATAGATTTTTATGAAATTTTGAATACACGAAATCTGTTTTACATCATACATACACACATAGGAGGCAACCAAAAAAAATTATGAAAATCATTAAATTAAAAAAATTTGTGTAAATCGTACCATATCCCCTTAACCTGGTACTTAACTTTTAACAAATCTCACAATTAACGATTTTTGCTTGCACGAAAGTAGCAGTGGCATCAACGCAGCATGAATCTTTAACATTTTTTGTCTATTTTCCTAGATATTGGGAGAAAAAATGTTGAGAGAGACAGATTGTAAGTATATGGTAGAGCAATCTATGATTTTATGTCAGTCAGCATGGATATTTTTTCTGACTTTGAAAAGGTAAAAGTTCGAAATAATGAGACTGATAATTTTTTTTTTCTTTTTAATTGTGATACTTGTAGTTACTCCAATTTCTGTCGTTTGCTGTGTTGATGAAAAACATACTTATATAGAGTCGTAATAAAACATGAAAGCCTGTAGACAGGCTTGTACAGAATTTATATTAAATTAATATATACAGTGATGGGGCAGAAATAAAGGTTGATTTTTCTCAAAAAAATGGGCGGGGGGAAATTATACTTCCCATTAATTTTATCGAAACAAATATATTTATCTAATCTTTAGAATATTATAAAAATAACTATAGAAAATTTTAAATTCAAATACAAACTAATAAAATGACAAAAATTAATAAAACTTCTCAATCCAGCAAAATAAAGGACAGAGGTGAAAGAAGAGTGATTAAAATATCAAAATGAAATGTGTGGCTAATACTTTGCTGCGAATCCTCTGTTTCTGTTAACACTTTGAGCCCTTTTGGCATAGAATTCCTCAATTTGTCCTTCGTGTGCAGTAGCGCACACAGGAATTTTTCAAGGGGGGGAGGGGTCCGGGGTTGAAAGTTCACCATTCTTGTTTCATGCTCCTTTTAGTCGATTTTCGGGAACAAAACACAGTCAAAAACTAATTCTTCAATAAATAATTAGTATTAATTAATAAAATTAATCATTAATAACAAATAATTAAATTTTACGTACTATACATTTAGAATTATAATCAATCGGAAAAAAATCAAGGGCTTTGGGGGGGTCCAGGCCCCCCGGGGCCCCCCCCCCCCTTGTGTGCGCTACTGTTCGTGTGTATATCGTTAGACTTATAATTTTGTTTCATTCTTCTATGCCTTTTCAAATGGCCCCTTTTTAGTACTTTGTATTTTCTTACCTTATTGTGTCAAACTCTATGGAATATTTGGTAGGATTTAAATTAGTATTGAACTGGATGTTCGACAATGTATGGCGTATGACTGAGCATCCATGGTCGGATAACGCGATCCGTATGCTTAGGATCGTTAACCTATTGGAAGTATAAAATTTTTTAGATAGATGAAGCTTGCGGGATCTTCACTAAAGGTTATGTTTGGGGACATTCAAATAGACATGAGCCTATCCCTTGAGCCTTCAATGGATTCAAGTTTGCCGACACTTGCAAAGATTTCTCTAGTTCCATACCGTCATACTTTTGTCCCCATGTTTTACTGTTGCTCGTAGCTCAGTTTTTGTGATTATCACTATATTAAATTCCTTCCATTCAAACGAAAGAAGGTGAATTTATTTTTATAAGAAAGCAATGCATTCGATAATACGCCACACACACATAATTAATGTACCAGAATTTATAAGATCTTTCGCAAATTAACTCAAACTCAGTGGCACAACAGCCCATGAGGGCCAGGGCCTACTGTACCATCCCAGAATACGTGATCATTGGGTGCTGAGGAGCTAGAGCAGATGTCCTAATCTGGTGGTCAGTCTGAAGCAAGACCCCCAGTTTTTAAGTCCCCAAGCAAGCTTGGTGCTCATTTATCGACACACTGAAGTAGGGATGAAAGGCTGAGTCGACCTTTCCCCTCCCGGGAATATAACCAGGACCTGCGATGTGGAAGCGCGATATGCTACCACCGGGTCGTCAAGACGATTGTAAATACACAGAAAAATTCATTCCGAGAAATTTAGCAAGCATCATTAGGCGAAAGGCTATTGAAAGAAGTTTAATACAAGTGAGTTTAGTGTCTTATTTAAATTAAATAACAACTAACTCTTGAGATAATGTACCTATTCTTCTAAATTCATGTACATGATGATTTAACAAGGATTTCCCACTTGCCACTAATGGCCGCGTTGTAACCTATTGGTCATGAGTTCAAGCCTAGAACCACTGAAGACTCGCCATGCAGAGCAAAACGATGCACGTGGAATATGTCGAGACTAAAATTTCCTCCCGTGGCGTGGTGTGGAACTTAGGAGAGGGGATGCCAGCTCAAGTGTCATCCTTGTCTCTTGACCATGGTTCAAAATTACGAGGTCCATCGCCCATAGCCCTCCTGCAGCTTTATAGTGCGGCGTAAATATTCATTCACACCGCTGTTGCCACTAAAGACCCGCCGTGTAGAGGGGATGATGCACGTTAAAGGAGTCGAGGCTCAATGTCCTCTCGCTGGTGTAGTAGTTAGGAGAGGTTGGGTGCCAGCTCAGGTGTCATCCTTGTCACTCGACCAAGACTCAAAATTACGAGATGTCGTCACTAGCCCTCGTGTTGCTTTATATAAAGTCTTTAATATAGTTCTTATTAACTGGAATTTATATCATCCGGGATTGTCCACTCATTCTGGATAATTAAGTGTCTACTGAAGGGTTACTCAACCTTTTTTCCCGCCGGGCCGCATATATATGGCACATGAGAATTAACGGAAAAAACATAATAAAACCAAGGCAATATTGGGTGCTTAAAATGTGGAAAATTGATCAAAATATTAAAACTCATTTTCAGCTTTTATAATACTGTATTAATCTCTATCAAACATACAGAAAAAGTTTTCGGTTTCCTTTCATCCATGCGTGTGTGCCTAAGCTCTTAATTTACATTCTACTATCATACGAACAAAGCTGCCATGCCATTTGATATAATTTGATTCTTTTCTTTTGACAAAGTCTCTTTTATTTTTATTTCAAATATTAATTTATCAAGATCAGAATGCCAGAAAAGAGGAGTTTTGACTGAATTCCAGACTGAAATCAGCATTGTTTGCTTATAATCACTGGCGTAGCTAGTTCTGAATGGGCCCAAAATTCCTTCGGGCCCTTTTTCAAAAATGAAAGCCCTGTTTGTGGTACTGTAGTTACACACGTGGGGGTCCCTGTAGCTTGGAGGCCCCGTATCATTGATACGGTTGATACGGCGGTAGCTACGCCCTTGCTTATAATTAAAACTCAGCTTTACCCATAACTTTACCCATAAAATAGTCATTATTCCAATTCAGTTCACTATTTCACTGTTATTTGTTATAACTAACCCTTATAGTCACAAATAGAAAAAAAATATTGCATTTTGTACCCGTACGACATCGACAACAAAACTGGTAGGCCTGATTGCTTGATTAATAGAATTTCCCGCTACATTTTTAATACATTGATCTTAAATAACTGAATTTTTAGTCCAATGGGCCATGAACGGGCCATTCAGTAAAGCCCGGTGAGCCACGTGCGGCCCCCGGGCCGCAGATTGAGTATCGCTGGTCTACTGTATTTAGATTAATAATGTCACAAACAATTCTTTGCACATTCCATATACTTTTTTAAAAACTTATATATTTAAGAGCATATAAATTTTCTTTGAAAAACTTAATCAAAATTTCTTTGTGTGTGAAAATAAAGTCAACATAAAATTTTCATAAATAAATCTGGCTAAAATATCGTATTTTTTAGACATTTTAATTTTTTTACAGAATTCAGTTTAAGAAAAAAAAATTGGGGGAATTTTACAGTATCAGCTTTCAAAAATAAATATACCTTAATTCTCAATTTTAAACTCTCTATCCTAAATTTAATATGCTACTTCCCCCCTCCACTTGTAGAGGATAGTACGCGTTATCACAGCATATAGAAAGTAGAAATGAAGTATTTCTGTCTTTTGAATCATACATTCCTGATTTTGAATTCGGATAGTCGTTTTCGTGTTTTTTCCCCCCAAGATCACAAAAAATTACAGTTAATTTGATGGTATTTGTTGATGAAAATAAAGGGCACATTCTCTGTCCGGTCAAACCGTCACGTATCCAGGGGGAAAACACACACACGCTTTTTTTTTTAATGGCATTCTTGACTAGAAAAGAACAAACAACCGCGGATTAAGACATCTCTGTTATTTTTGAAGGAGATGGAGTACTTGTCAATAGAAGTGGGTTGGAGGAAGATTACAAACATCTCTGTGTGCGTTTACCTTATTTTCCAGTTTAACAGGTGAGAGAGAAGCAGTGGCGAATTTTAAGAAGCAGATTCTTTAAGGTCCTCGTTGCTCTACAGATCTGTACAATGTTCTTTTGATAACTTTCGAAATCAGCGTCACAGGAGTAAAAAATAAGGATATACATACACAATTCTTCTTTCTCATTTAAAAAATTTTTCCTTTAAAATAAATACAGTCAAACGCGAAGTATTTTGCGAACTTTCTCCAGGAACCAAGAACATTTTACAATTTTCTTTGTAAAGTAACCTCCCAATAGCGAAGTGCATTTTCAATTTAACGAACTTATTCTCTTGTAATTCGATTTTTTTCCCTCCCAATTTTAAAAATATTTCAGGACATTTCAAATTATTCTCTCTTTTAGCATATTTTATGGTGATCTATGACCTTGAACTGGTTCTACCAGGTCCCAAACTCACCTAGAGCAGTGCTTCGCAACCTTTTTATCGCCGCGGACCGGTCAACGTTTGTTAATTTTACCGCGGCCCGCTGAGGGGAGGATGTTGATTGTTTATATTTTAGACTGTTTTGATTTAATAATTTTAATTTAATTGTATTTAATCGTGACTTCTGAACAGTGGCGCACACAAGGGGGGGGGGGGGGCCGGGGGGGCGCCCCCCCCCCCCATGGATGTTTTTTTTTGATTGATTTTATTTCTAAGTATATAGTACGTAAAATTTAATTAAGTATTTGTTATAAATGATTAATTTTACTAATTAATGCTAATTATTTATTCAATAATTAATTTTTTAGTGTGTTTTGTTCCCGAAAATCGACAAAATCAAAAGGAGTCTGATACAAGATTGGTGAACTTTCGCGCCCGGGGCCCCCCCCCCCCTTGAAAAATTTCTGTGTGCGCTACTGCTTCTGAATAAAATATAGCTACACCAAAAAATGAATATAAAGTGATTTAACAAGGAATATTAAGTTATTTTCATAAAAAGTAGCCCAAACCTAAGAAAAATATTCCACAGTGAATAAAAGAAAAGTAATTTAATGTTTCTTGTGCGGACCGGTAGTATTTGATCCACGGACCGGTAACGGTCCGCGGTCCGGGGTTGCGGAGCACTGACCTAGAGCAATGAAATGGCCATAATTTTTCAAACAAAAAACTCGTTAAAACTAACAGATTTTATCAGTAATTAAATTTAAGGACGTATAGGGTAGTGTATGCTTAAAGTTACTAGTTATAAAATAATGTACAAGTAAAATTACTCTTAGACTTAAAACTAGGAAATGTCGCTAAAAAATTCTTTAGATTTAATAGGAAATTTCTAATTAGTAGAAGCTATAACTAGAAATGTATCCGCAAATTTACTATCAAGTATATGTATATAAGTGTGGTTTATACTACGTAGAGTTAGCTGTTCAACAAGCAAAATCTCAAAATTCTAAAAAATCTTTGAAATAGAAAAATAATAAAAAATAGCTCACATAATGATCATAAAATGAATTGGTAAATATTTCCTTCTTTAATTTTATGACTATGATCAGGATTTATTTATAAAAAATAATTCTTTTATCAAAATATTCGCCTCGTCAAGATCCACAGATTTGTCTGTCCCATAACATATATTTAAACACTCTCAAAAAGTCATGAAATGGAAGGCTGAATTGAATGCACTGCTGTTTTTATTTTCATAGAAGTGTATTTTAGGAAAAAAGTGTTAATGTGAGAGTGAATAATACACAATGTAAACATTTCATCCCTACACAGTCAAATAATAATTTATTCATTAAATAGAAACAAGTTTCAAAGTGTTTCTAAAACAAAAGAATTTTTCTCTTGCTTTCATAAAAAGAAGCACACACCGAACACGTTTTTGCTTCTGACTTATTCACAATGCAAAGAAAAACATTAATGAATCAAAAATAGTAACGTATGAATAAAGAAAGTGAGTTTATTTACATGTTATTTAATCTTCAGCCGAAAGAAAACGGTGTGTATTAAAATTTTACCACTACAAATTGGTGTTATAAAATGCGCAATTTCCATCGTAAAAACTTGCCTATCAAAGTAAAAACCCATCAACATTTTATTTTTAAAACTATTTTAATGAAGTGTGTGTTGTGTGTGTTAACACACGTGTAATTTCTACTAAATTTAAATTTGTTTTTTAAAATTGATGTCAAAGAGATTACATGAAAAATAACGGACTTTAGTATATTCAAAGTATGTTTATGCTAATATATCCACATTCACTTACATATGCATTAAAAAGGGCTAACACGTGACCTGAACAATAAAGAGATTCCGCTAAATCTCCAGTATAACTCTCTGGAATACAGAGAGATCTTAAGACATTGTCCAACAGCAGTGGTGCATACAAGGGGGTGGAGTCCCTGGGTCCGGACACCCCCCTCCATAGCCCTTGATTTTTGTTTCGAATGATTATAATCCTATGTATATATTACGTAAAATTTAATTAAATATTTGTTATTAATAACAGAAAATTTGTGACAGGGTTTTACGTGATTTTCTATTAATCCTCTTGGGGAATCTTTGGGGCCACCAATTGAGTTATCTCACAGCCATCCCTCGCAAGAAGAAACTTGATGTGCAGATTAGCTAGTGTTGCGGAAAGCAGTGCTGTTACGCTAAGGATCGGAATTTAGAAGTGTGATTATAGGACGGGCTTTAGTTATTAAAATAAATTAAGGAAGTTAGGATTCTTAAGATAACTTTGAGTAAAGTTAAGCGATTAGGATTTCGTACGCTTATTCACGTAAGGTTTTGAGCTATCGTTATATCACTCTAGATTTTGCCTCTATAGCTTGCTTGTCTTAGATTATTATATTTGGTAATAATAAATTGGATTTCTCATGACTATAGTTTGGGTCATCAATCTTTACCCCCTACAGATTTAGGTCGGGTAGATGAAGAGATGGTTTCCCCAGGCGGGAAGCCATTACAAATTAATTGTAATTAATTTTATTAATTAATGCTAATTAATTTTTTACTGTTTTTTGTTCCCGAAAATCGACAAAGGGTATTGGAGCATGATACGAGAATGACGCACTTTCAACCCTGGACCCCCCCCTTCCTTGAAAAATTCTTGTGTGTGCCACTGGCCAGCAGGGTTCTAGCTTAGGGCTTCAGCCGCAGTAGGAGGCATCATCTCGTTCTTGACTCTGCTTCAGTTAGATCATGATCCAAAAATAATTTTAACCGCCAAATATACGCCAAGTGGACATATTCTCCGAAAAACTGAATTTCTAACTATATGCCATCTGGCGACAGTGGTAAAACTGCATTATTATGTTGTGTCTGTCGTCAATGTCTAGGCCTAGATCTACCACCATTCAGCCAATAGGCGGCAGTTGTCAGTTTGTGCTTAAGGTATCCGACTACCCTAAAATTTTGAATTTTGCCAAAAACTGACGAATTTTTTATAATTTTATTTTATAGACCATCTTATTAGCTTTATAAAAATATCAAGTTTATTATTTTCCATTGATTAGAACAAAAACTACAAGTGTTTTAGTAAAAGCAGATGTCAATACTTTAAGCAAAATGTCATACTTTAAAATGCGTTTCACTAGAAATGTTTTTTTTTTCGAGGACAGCGATTGCTCATAAAGTTTTAAAAATAATTAACTGATTTTTTTTTCTGCGTATGTTCTGTAAAATAGCAGAAGTGTTTTAACCTTCAGATTTATCAATCGCTGTTTTATTACAAAATTTACAGTCCCTTATGTGAATATGATCACTGTTTTTTTTAAGCAATTTCATATAATAACGAAGATAAAGTGCTCTAGTTCTTGTAAAAACTAAAATATTTCTTATCCGGAAGGTCAATTCAAAAATGAATAACACAGCAATACATCAAAATTGAAAATTTGTTCACAAACTTTTTGTACGTAATGTAATTTTCACCAATTTTTCCCCATTTCAATAACAATATAATTTCTTTTCCTCTTCTTAGTTGTAGCATATTTTTCATAAAATGTACTAAATAAATCTAAAAATTACACACACACATGCACAGAAATCCTCATATCTCCATTTTTTTTTTTTTTAAAGCTGTCGCCATTAGTCGGATACCTTAAGTTTGTGAGATTGTGAGTCAAACACATTTAATTATTTTGGGTTGCCGTTTGTGCAAGTATTTGACAACTAGTACCATACATTGTATATTTAACGGGGTGACCGTCGGAGCTTGTTTTTGTATAAGGGTCTCAAGAAATCTTAAGATGATACTCCTAGTATATTAAACGTCAGAGTTTTGAATATTGTGATACTGAATATTTGCTGAACACCTTTCTTTAATCTTTCTTCACCTTTTTCACCTAATATATTTCTGAAATTTCTTCAATAATTTGAATTTATTCTTTATTTAATCTTTTTTAAATTTTCTATCTAATATATCTTGCTCACTCTATGACTTCAGTTCTTTATTAGACAAGTATAGAGAGAAAATCTTTTAACAACACTTAAAACAATGTTTCACTTTGCCATGCATTTATATTTTGTCTCAATTAGTTAAACACTAAAATCTTTTAAGAATCCAGTAAGTTCCATGCTTCAAAGTGCCTGCCTCTAAAAATGAAAAATCCATTAAAAAAATAATCGTCAAAGTATTTCATCAGTCTACAAATCCTCGCGGGACCATTTGTATTGTTCATGAAGAAAAAAAGAAAAGCTACAAATCCATCTCTTGACCCGTTGGCTTTATTTTTTCTTACCTCTTGGCTATTTCTTTTTTCTTTTTTGTATTTTCTCGCCGCATGAGTCCCCAACATCCCCAATGTGGAAGTCATTCACGCCTTTTGCCGACGCCAATCACTTGCCACTTTGATGGATTCTTTTCCGCCAGAGCAAAAAAAAACCAAAACAAAGACTTCTGCTGCAACAATAAAAAGTTAAGTAAAAATATCCTGTCCTTCAGGCCACACGTGTTCAGCCATTCTGTATTTTGTTTTGTTCTTTCGAAAATTAATGTAACAAGAGCCCCCCCCCCCTTTTTTTTTCGTAGAGGGGGCAAAAGGTCCTCTCACTCTTTAGCCTCATATGCATGTCGGGGATAAATCATAGCGCTCTTCGGGGTTAACAACTCCTTTAGTCATCAAATGGTGGTGGACGGAAATTGATGTTGGGACGTCTCTACGTAGCCGGCCTTGGTCGCAGACAGAGAAATAATGCGAATGTTAATGATTAATTGTCTTGCCGAGAAAAAGATCGTCTTTAAGAATGGATTGAGATGGATTTTAGGTTGCGTTATTACGTGAATTATGGAGCTAAATGATCGGTGTGAATCTTCCAAATCACGGAGTTTTCAAGAAGTGCGTTACACGATTTTTAGGTGCAAGGTCATGCGAGGGACAAAAGAAGAGCTATATTTAATCGGGTAGTTTAGAGGATTCCATTCCGAAAGAGGATCTCAAACCGGTATTCAGGTAAAGACATTTATAATACAGGTGTTACACGGTATTTTTCTTGTTTTGCCACTGAGTTCGGAAGTATACGCAGTCAGGTGAATATCAGAAAACATAGTTGGGAGAGCCTTATTGAGTTAATAACACTAAATCTCTCGCAAAATTCCTTTTTTTCCCCATCCTTTACCGTCACACATGCATGAGAGCCCCATACAACTACGAGTAGACATTACTTCATCCAAGTTCTAATTAGAGAAAATGGTATACGTATTTGTGTGTTTGTCAACTACACATCCCTTTTTTAACCGAATTATTTCATCCTTCTTCACAAATAATATAGTTTATAAGTATTGGGTTGTTCGGAAAGTCATTTCGTTTTTTTTTTTGAGGAACATGAAAGACAGTTTTCGTATAATGAATAAATATTTTATTAAATTATATATTGGCCATTCTGGTCCAACACATTTGCCATCTTTTTGGCAGTAACATAATTCCCCTCTCATAAAAGTTTTGGTCCTTGCTGGCAAAAAACTGGTTCAGGTGGTTTTTGACATCTTCATTTGAGGTAAAGGTTTTGCCATCCAAAAAATTTTGCAGGGACCGGAACAAATAGTAGTCGGAAGGCGCCAGATCTGGAGAATATGGTGGATGTTGCAGTACGTCCCATTCAAGCTGTAAAAGTTTTTGGCGAGTGACCAAACTTGTGTGAGGTCTCGCATTATCCTGGTGGAACACTACACCCTTCCTGTTGATTAATTCGGGCCTCTTCTCTTTAAGTGAATCATTCAATTTGTCCAGCTGATGACAATAGACTTCTGAATTAATCGTTGTATTGTCCGGCAAAAGCTCAAAAAAAAAGATTCCTTTAACATTCCCCCAAAACGGAGAGCATCACCTTTTTTTGGTGAATGTTGGCTTTTGACACGCTTTGAGCCGGTTCATCTTTTCTGCTCCATGACCTCTTGCGTTTAACATTGTTGTATACAACCCATTTTTCGTCCCCAGTAATAATCCGCTTCAAAAGCGCGACGACACAAATTTCGCTCCGTAAGGACATGGGGCACCCACACATCGAGCTTCGAGGTTAAACCCATGCCTTTCAAATGGCCATAAACAGTCGAATTCGACAAATTTAATCTCTCACCGATCTCTCGTGTGGTTATTCGCCGATTTGCATCAACTAATGCCTTTATTGCATCTTTGTCAGCTTCGACCGGCCTTCCAGACCGTGGTGCATCTTCGACATCAAAATTGCCGGATCGAAATTTTGCAAACCAGTTCTGGCACTGGCGTACTGTTAATACGCCTTCTCCATACACATCCGTCAATTTTTTTCTCGCTTGGACAGCATTTTTACCTTTTCTGAAGTAAAAAAGTAAAATATGACGAAAATGCTGCTTATTGCTCTCCATATTTAAAAGGGCACCAACCAAAAACTACTGCGTAGGATTAATAGAACTTTTTCACACACAAGCCTTGCAATATCAGCTGAAGACATATAATGGTTATGCGGCTTAAGTGTGAAGTTGGTTTCGAAAAAACGTAATTAAGTCCTCTGACGGGAAAAAACGAAATTACTTTCCGAACAACCCAATAAATACAGGGTATCCCCAAAAGTAATGGCTTATTAATACGGAACTACCCATCAGAATGAAATAAACTGTTCCTCTATAGATTGGAAAACTCTCCGAGGTTTTTCGGGTCTAGTCCGATCGGCCGCAAGTGCGCGCATTATTTGGCATTCGCAGACGATAAACTCTTTACACTGACTTCATTAGAAAAGATGCGGACGCCACAGTAAAAGGTGCTATGCGTTCTTCGGTTAACGGAATTTAAATCAGTCACGAGTGTACAACGACGTGTTCGAATAGAATTGAATGAATGTCGTTACTGTCTTGCCTAATAGACTTATCATGATTCCTACAAAATGAATCACGGTCAACAGTGTCTTCTATCACAAAAACCTAAGGATACTAGCCAGTTTTTGAGATAACGAGGTTCCCGTCTCCTTTCAAGTTCTTTCCCATTGGTGGATAGATTTTGATGTCGGAGGGTCGACATTCCATTCTGTTCGAACAAGTCGCTGTACACGCGTGTGACTGATTTAAATTCCATTAACCAAAGTAAGCACTGCATCTTTTATTGTGGCGTCCACATCTTTACCAATGAAGTCAGTGTAAAATGTTTGTCGTCTGCGATTGCCGAATAATACGCACATCTGCGGCCTATCAGACTAGAACCAAAAAATCTCAGAGTTTTCCAATCCATGGATGAACAGTTTATTACATTCTGAGAGATAGTTCCGAAAAAAATAAGCCATTACTTTTGGATATTTTAAGCCCGAACACCCTGTATTGCCAAACAGAGAATGCTGTAATGGTTTGAATAAGTAATACTACATATTTAATATATTGAACAAATTAAACTGTATATTTTTTAAGTAATAATGCAATTAATATGGTATGAATCGCATAATCCGGCGGATAACGCGCACTTTTAACACAAAAAATAAGATCGAAATTTACAAGTGTTATACGCCGGGTATAAAAAAAACGAGATCTTTAAAAATAAAAAAAAGATTAGCATAGAAAAAAAATTATTTTTAAGTTAGTAATGTTTAATTAACTAAAATTAGTAAAAAATTCTATTTATTTAAAAGGAATCACATTTTTTATGAACTTAAAGGGTTGTAAAAATCTAGAAGAGAGAGAGTATGTTATTATTTCTAAATCTTGGAATAATAC
Organism: Trichonephila inaurata madagascariensis; assembly: GCA_019973955.1. NCBI lineage: Eukaryota > Metazoa > Arthropoda > Arachnida > Araneae > Nephilidae > Trichonephila > Trichonephila inaurata. Next base: position 170,655 of record BMAV01003682.1, on the reverse strand, counting down.
CTCGAATAAATGATTTCAAAAAACAGAATTGCACACGTACTTCTTAGGTTTCTTCGTAAAAAAGTAAATGCACATTATTCGCCGACTATACCTCAAAATTAAAAACTGTTGCCTTAAAGTATAGGTGCGTGTTATACGCCGGATTTTAAGGTGATTACTTATAAAATATGAAAGAGTTCAGTGACTGAGTAGAAGTGGGCTCAAATCCCGGATTGGGCAAGGTCGACTCAGTCTTTCATGCCTTCAGTGGGTCGATAAATGAGTACCAAGCTTGCTTGGTTGATTGATTGATTGAATATTAACGTCGCACTGTTCAGCTACACGAGGGCTTTTGGCGACGGACCACGTAATTTTGAACCATGGTCAAGTGACGTGGACGACACCTGAGCTGGCACCCCCTATCCTAACTACCACACCACACCAACGGGAGGACGTTTCAGCTCTCAACAGATTTAACGTGCATCGCTGCGCTACACGGCGGGTCTTTAATGGTACTGGGCTCGAACTCATGACAAGGCAAGCCACAGTCCGATACCTATACCACTCGGCTACCGCGGCCACCCAAGCTTGCTTGGGAACTGAACACTGGGGGTTTTGTGTCAGACTGACTACTTGATAAAAAAAACATCAACACATGCACTCCAGTGCCTAAGGTCACAAAAACTGAGATAGGCTCAGTAGGCCTTGGCCCTCATTTGCTTTTGCGCCACTGAGTTCTGTTCAGTACTTATGAAATATAATATTATCTGAAAGTCCAAATTATTGTTACTATTGGTGGCAGTTTTCTAGATTTGTGGCTCTCAAACTTCCCTCTCAATGTATCCCTTGATCGTAATCCTTTTTCTTCTCATACTTTCTTCCCATATGTAAAAAAAAAAAAAAAAAAAATTCCAAAAAACCCCAAAACAAAAATGACCTAATTATTTTATATTTTTTTTTTTTTTTTAAATTTTTATAAAATTTTAAAAAAAAAAAAAAAATTTTTTACATTTTTTCCAAAGTATTTATTGGCCTTTTTTTTTTTTTTTTTTTTTTTTTTTTTACTTCTTTATTCTCTGTGATTCACTAGTTCACAGTTTCCCAAATTTTATAGAACATCAAAAAAAACAAGTCTTCATATTTATTCACCATTTCTTAAGGCCGTATCACACGTATATTTTTCATGCAATTTTTTCGTCCAATTTTTGGCCGAATCTGAGGGGGAAGGGTTGCCGTAAACAAAACGACACGCTCTGACGTCAGCCGCGCTCTATCTCCACATTGAAAAATTACTCGCTGATTTTTCTGCTTCGGAAAATGAACATCCAAAATTATTTCTTTCATTTCGCTTGCGCAATTGTTGATGGGTGTAAACTAAAAATAGAGCACCATTCTATTTAAAATATTATACGCCGTTAAAATATTATACACCATTAAAATATTATACGGCATATCTGAAGTGTTAGACGAAACCGGAGCCGCCATCTTGTTTATGACGTAGGGCGCCGAAGAACCCTATTGGCTGGAATTTCAAGCAATTTTATTTGGAACAACTTGAGCTCGCTAGTAAAAAATTGTTCTAAAGCGGTTGCTATGGCAACTGAGTAAAAATTGCACGAATTGAACGAAAAATTGCTTGAAACGTGTACGTGTGATACGGCCTTTAGAATGAAACAAATACCATTATTCCACAACAAAAAAATGTTGCGTTATTTTAAACTTTTTTTTTTTTCGTATTTTACTGCACAAACTACAAAATATTCAGATAAAAATGAGCAAAATTTACTGTTTTATGAGTGAGGAATCGGAAAAAAAGTGTATCAAAGTATGTAATTTTAAAACACCGAAGGGTAATATCCCCGCTTCCTTAAATCTCTGCTCTCAACATATTTTATGAAGAACTTAATCCTTTAAAACTCGAAGAATGTACAGACTAGAAAAAAAGTAACACATACATAAATTAGAAACTATGCATTAGGAAGAGATATAACAGAATGATTCGCTCCTCCAGAATTTTTTATCATAAAAAGAAATACATATGCAGGGACATCTTAATGCATGGGCCAACTAGGCCTGGGTCCTGGGCCTCGCCCTCAGTGGGGGACTCGTTTCGTTCTCGATTTTGTCTTAAAAAGATCATGATCCGTATAATTTTAATGGGATCAAGTATTATATCCGTACATTTTCTCCGAAAAATGGGGAATTTCAAACTGCACGTCAACTGGCAAAAATGGTAAGACTGTACTATTATGTGATGACCGTTGTCCATGTCTAGGACTAGGCCTTATACCATAAAAAATCATTCAACTCATTTAGTGGAAATACGATCATCGGTCGAGCCAGTTTGAGCCTAGGTTCTTAGAGATTTGTGAGTCTTGCACATTTATTTGTTTCAAATTACCGTTTCAACGAGTATTTGATAATACATGTTGTATATATACTGTCTACTTTTAAATATCTCAGGTAGGGCCTACTTTTGCATAGAGGCCCAGGTCTTCAAAGATTCTTTAGACATCCTTGTACATATGGATCAATTGTGATAATAAACTATATTTAAAATGTTCTCCAAAACATAACCTTTCAAAATAAGTGAACAAAAGCGGATCCAATGGTGGGGTTTGGGGATTCAATGTATGGGGGGGGATAGAATTTAACCTTTCCTCTACCTCATAAGAGAGTTCTGTGTACGCTACTGCAAATGTGACTACCGCGTTTTCAAAATAAAAATGCATTATTCCATAAAAAATCTAAATGACACATTGATCCTTCAAGACGTAAAAGGTGTGATCTTAATCACTTTTTCTTTAACAGTAAGTATATAAATCAAATACATCCTGAGCCTGAGCAGATTTTAAGGTGCATCCGCCCCTCTACACAGTGAGTCCTTAATGCTACTAGGCTCGACAACGCCGGCCACGAGTTGGTGACCACGACTACTCCACTACCGCAGTTGACCTTAAGGTGTAGAAGACAAACGCTATCTTGGAACTAAATAAATTACACTGGTGAGCAAAACTTAAGCAACAGGTGGGTTTATTGCCATAACTTCACGAAAAATCATCTGAGAGA
>BMAV01003682.1:140421-162607 GCA_019973955.1 Trichonephila inaurata madagascariensis | reverse complement strand
TATCGGTCATCACCTGCAGTTGTCGTCCTCGGGCGGCCACACCAACCTTTCTAACAGCTGTACCTGTGGTTTGGAACGCTTTCCAAGCGCGCGAAACGACACTTCTGTTGATTCCGAACTCTGCAGCTACACTGGTGACAGTACGCCCCTCCTCCAGCTTTGCGATCATTCTTCCACGTGTGAAGTCGTCCAGGTGATTTCTTCTAGCCATATTTCACGAACTGACTCACTGGCACTTGCAAAGAATATGGTGAATTGCGTCTCCGTCCTTCATTTCATTCTACTGTTGAGCAGCGCGCGCCGACATCACGCGTTTTGCGTACGCTCATATCGCTTCTGACGTTTTGTTCCTGATATTTGCATACGCATATCGTTTCTACTGACTTACGTGTTCCCTCTACTGATCTCGACACCTCCTTTTCTGCAATTTCATGGCTATCTGCTAAATTTTTACATTGTTGCTTAAGTTTTGCACACCAGTGTATTTTTATTTATTACGTTGGGGGAACCGTGATTTTAAAAAAGCGCATAAATGGATAATTTTCATGATATTTTCTGTCACTTAGATTAGAATACATGTATAAAATTGTTTTAAGGACATTTTGACACACACACACAAAAATTTAATACAATATTTTGGCAAAAAATTAACTTCAAAACGTTCTTTTTTTATAAAAAATGATTCTATGATAATAATATTTTTATTTTTTTTTTTGCTTATATAAAGTAAGACTTCTCCAGAGAGTCTGAACTAAGATTTTTGAAAAATTAACATTATTTTCAGAATTACCACCAATTAAAATAATTATCGGCGTTTTTTTTCTTAAAATTTCTCCCCTCGGTTGTCGTAAAATATGGATAAATCCACTTCTAAGTTATGTATTTCAAAAATTCTAGTTCAACCTCTGTACCGAGGTCTGAGCTATATACAGGCAAAATATTATTATAATAGAAGCGTTTTTCATAAAAGGAGAATGGGTCATTCTATGTTCAGTTTTTGTTAAAATATTGTACTTAAATTATTTGTTATTGTAATAATATTCTCAAAACAATTTTATATACGTTTTCTAATCTAAGTGACACTAAATATCCTAAATATTATCCATTTATGCGCTTTTGCAAAAACACGGTTCCGAACGTAGTTACCTTAAAATAAATTTCGAACTGACGTAACTGTAACAATACGAGGGTTCCGACGGCTGACCACATAATATGAGTTACCGTCAAGGAGTCCACTACACAAAAAAAGTGGGAAAGGGAATCCCTCCCCTTCATGAACGAGAGCAACAAATTTTTAATTTATAGCATAAGAATCACACCTCGCTACTTCGATCTACGAATTTTTTTTAAAATATAAACACCCCTTCCCAAAAAATAAGTCTGTGTAGAAGCCCACTGCCATTCAAATGATACAGATGGCACCTGAGAACTCATGCATCATTCTCCTAACGCCCACATTACGCGAAGACTGTGAGGCTCAGTTCTATATTCAACACATCAAGCAGACCCCATTATTCTACAAGACAGACCTTGAAGTCGAATCTCTCTCTCGTGTCTTGAATCTTATCGGCTGTGAAACTCGCTCAACCTTATCGAAAATCACTTAACCTTATCGACTCTTATCGGCTGAGAAGATAGTAAACATATGTATTAGGAAGAGACATGCTAATTGATTTAAACCGTTACTCGAAATTTTATTGCAAAAGATGGATCTTGATGTGAATTTCTAATTCTACATAGTCAAGTACAGCAGTATTAATATTTATTTCCATAACCACAAGTATTTATTAGTTGATATCTTAAAATAAGACATTTCAAAGCAATCAAGTGAGACTTTCATATCGTCGGCCTAATTATCAAACTGCGTAACTCCACCGGTGTTACTGATTTGATATAGGAGTGCAACGCGCCAAGCGCTTTTTGGCGCGATTCCTCAACCCTTTTGTTTTGTCTACGCCATGCCTCAGTGCGCGTTCCGCTTCTAATTTATTCCTTGATCAGTGTAATCACCGGTCGCCCAACCGGTATAATGGTTAGCGAAGCTGACTGTGGTGCCGTAGGGACTGTGTGTGAGTTCGAATCCCGGAGAAGACATGGATGTTTGTAAATGTATAGTGCCTTCAAGGTTCGAGGGTACTATAAATAGGCGTCGAGCTGCAAGTCCTCCCTTGAGATTGATGGAAGGGAAGAAAAGTGGGATGCCCTGACCACCCCCAGGTGTCCTCCCTCAAAATTGGGGTAGAAACGGGTCAAATCGTACTATCACCTACATGGTGCTCAAAGCAAAGGATAACGTCAGGCGTCACTTAGCCCTTTACCATGATGAATTTCGTGGGCCTGATCTGGCCTTTGCCAATCAGGTGGCATTAGTAACAACAACACTACTTTTTTTTTTTATTTCATAATAAAAACTAGGTTTCGAAGGGAGAGGTGATGGCAAGATTTTAACATAAAATAAATACAACAGAAAGTAATATTAATGTACTACACTTCCAGATATAAATTATTTACACTATTTTAAGCGTTCATTACACAAAATGTGTAACAATGTGTTACTTTTTTGCTGAGCAGAGATCCCGCGGGAAAAAAAACCAAAAACTAACACTAATATACGTTATCCCCATGGCAACCACGTTATCGCACAATAAAAATATCAAAGTAAACCATATTGTATTATTATCGCCTATCTTGGCGAACATAAACAACGACTTGGAGCCTAGCCCGACTGTATCAAATTAGCATCCCAGATGGAGTTACGAAGTCTGATAATTAGACCGACGATATGTCCAAATACAGAGGGTAGGGTTTGAGGGTTCAAATCACTGGCGTAGCTAGTCCTGAGTGGGCTCGGTATCACAACTCCTTGAGGAGGCCCTTTTTAGCAGGCTCTCAGCATTTTACACTTGTTCTTATACATTTTGGGCTCCTGAAGCTTGGGGGACCCGTATCATTGATACGGCGGTAGCTATGTCACTGGTTCAAATTCCTCTCATGGACCAAGAGATTTGTAATTTTTAACATTTTAAAAATATAACCCTTCTCATGAAAGTACAAAAATACCCCGAACTTACGCGATAGGTGGGACTGAGTGATAACCGAGTAGGTCGAATTCGAGTAATCCCTCTCTGTGCATGCTCCTATTGGCGCTTGATTGATTGATTGAATATTAACGTCGCACTGTTCAGCTACACGAGGGCTTTTGGCGACGGACCACGTAATTTTGAACCATGGTCAAGTGACGTGGACGACACCTGAGTTGGCATCCTCCTCTCCTAACTACCACACCCCACCAACGAGAGCTCGTTTCAGCTCTCGACATATTTGACGTGTATCGCTGCCCTACACGGCGGGTCTTTAGTGGCACTGGGCTTGAACTCGTGACAAGGCAAGCCACGATCCGATACCTATACCACTCGGCTACCGCGGCCACCCTATTGGCGCTTAATGAAAATTAATTACAATTTCTTTAAAAATTTTATATTTATTAAAAATGTCTTCAAGAACAGTTCGATTTGAAATGATTGAGGTTCGGATAGGTTATATTTAACTAAGGTGTACGTTTATGTATTTTAGATTCATCTATGTAGCATTTATACATTATGACTCATATATTTAATATTAATATTACACGTTTTAATGAATAACTGAAATAGAATTAGGAGCACATAACAAACTGTTTAAGGGTGAATATAAATTTTTACTCAACCTTTTTTTCTGCTGGGCCCCATATATATATGTTAGTTATTTTACGCGGGCTGCAACATGAGAGGATAAACAAAGGAGGGGGAGTAAGGTTTGCTTTAAAACCAAGATAACATCGGAGATTTAAAATGTGGAAAATTGATCAAAATAGTATAACTTCTCTATTTTGCTTCTTTTTTTTTTAATTATTATTTTTTATACTTTTTTTTTATTTTTGTCACTAAAGCTAAATTAAAAGCCTTTAAGAAACACTCCTTCACAATTTTTGAGTCAGTAAACGGTTTCATATGTTTATCAATAATATAACAAACTTCATAGGATGTCTTTGTTACCGCTGTGATATTACCACTGACTAAACACTTTGTTGCTGTTGCAAAGATTATGCAAGAAAGCCTATTTATCACCTCTTGAAAGAGATCTTTGAAGAAAAGTGTCATCGAATGATTCCTGTTTATTGATATTTTTTAAATACAGAACTTTCGTGACAAATTAAACTATTACTGATCCACGTTTATTTTTCACTACAAAATGGTAATAGTCCCAATCATCTTGAAACAATGTATTTGTTTCGAATATTTTTGCTTGCAAGATATGAAAAGGTAGTTAAAAATTAGTTCAACCCATAAAACGGTCGCTACTCCACTGTTGTCTGTTATCACTAACCGTAACGGTTCCAAATAGAAAAATATATCAATTCGTTCCCGTACGAGACAGACAACAAAAAGAAAAATTAATACATTTGATTTTTTGACAAAGAATTCCCCACCAAATTTTTAATTCGATGTTCTTAAATAAGTGAATTTCTCAGAGCAATGAGCCATGACCGGGCCACAGGTTGAATATCGATGCTATAAACGATATTAATATCAGTTATTCATCTTTACTTGTTTATAATAAACGCATTTGCTTGCAACGTTATGAATCAAGATCGCCATCTTCACTGGTAAGGTCGACCACATCCGGTGTGTCCTGGAATCCAATGAAGATGTTCATCCGATGTGATATTTTGAGTAGATGAAACTAACTGTTGGCCCACACAAATATTTTGCGTAGTCTCTTTCCATTTTTTATCAGAAATTCCTTTTTATTATTTGTTCCTTTAGCTTTTCAAATTTTCTTTTTGAAAGCCAATTAAACGAGTGCGTTTTACATTTGCATCCATGTTTTTAAAAGTGATTTTACAAATCTGGACCAAGTTTAAAGTTTTAGGAAATTAAAAATTAGCAATTTATTGATTATTTTTACCGTCATTATAGCCTTTATGATCAATTATTATTAGATCAATCAAGTCAATCTTAGATAGGGAACTGTCATTTATGAATGTCTTCAATTTTAATATCGTCGAAGCCTTCTGGCGTAACTAGTCTTGAAAGGGCCCTGTATCAAAAATTCTTGGGAGCTCATTTTAGGTGCTCTTTAACATTTCGTGATTTTTTGCTTGCACATGTTGGGGACCCCGAATCCTTGAAACGGTGGATGCGGTGGTAGCTACCCCCTGTCAAAACTTCTAAATTGAACAGTGATCGTCACAATCAGCTATACTTTTTCTTAAACTGTAATATAACCAAACAATGTAAAAAAAAAGTAGTTGGGGTTTACATTTTTGTATATATGCAATTATTTTCTATTATTCCCTAGATTATTGATTCCCAAAGTGTTTTATAAGGACCTCCAAAGGTCTATGACAATCTACAAGGGGTCCAAGTCAGTGAAAAAATTATTTGGGAGTCCATGGGGGTCTACGATAGTGTCTCTCATTAAGGTATCCGACTACATTCGGAACCGTGATTTTGCAAAAGCGTATAAATGAATAATATTTATGATATTTAGTGTCACTTAGATTAGAAAATGTATATAAAATTGTTTTAAGAATAGTATTAGAATAAAAGTTATTTAAGTACAATATTTTGACAAAAAATGAACATAGAATAACCCATTTTCAAAATAGTCTCCTTTTGTGAAAAATGCTTCTATTATAATAAAATTTTGCCTGTATATAGCTCAAACCTCTCTGCACAGACTCAACTAGAATTTTTGAAATATATAACTTAGAAGTGGGTTTATCCATGTTTTACGACAACAGAGGGGAGAAATTTTAAGAAAAAAAACTCCGATAATTATTTTAAATGGTTGTAACTCTGAAAATATAATTTGAATTTTTCAAAAATCATAGTTGTGAGCCTCTGTACAGAGGTCTGAGCTATATACAGGCAAAATATTATTATCATAGAAGCATTTTTCACGAAAGGAGAACATTTTGAAAATTGGTCATTCTAGGTTAATTTTTTGCCGAAATATAGTATTTAAATGTTTTTTGTCAAAGTGTCCTTAAAACAATTTTATACATGTATTCTAATGTAAGTGACACTAAATATCATGAAAATTATCCATTTATGCTCTTTTTTAAAATCACGGTTCCCCGAACGTAGTCGGATACCTTAAACCAGATCATGTGACTTTGATTTCAAAAAAAAATTTAATCAAGTGAAAACCAGATTTACGTACTTAGCAGATTTATTTAATGAAGTTAATTTGCAGTTATACGGACCATGATTTCGGCGTTTCTGACCAGAAACTAAGGAGTATATTTATTGAATGCCCTGTATATTTTCCCAGTTTCTCAATTTGTCACAAGCAATCTGCTAGGAAAATAACGCGTTTTGATCTATGTTCAACATTTAAATGCCTTTTAATCAGATTTTGAAACTAGATTTGAGGATGCTTTGACTATGGTAATACCACAGTAGAAAATGAATTAATATGGTCACATTGAAAAAAAAAGTCAGATTAAATAAAATGTAAAGTTTAGAAACGCATGTCGGAGTAATTTTGTAATCACCAGAATGGAAGAAGCACTAGATTCGTCCCTCCTACTAAAATTATTTTTTCGTTGCTCAAATATTTTATGCAACAACTTTTTAAAGTTTTAATTTAATTAATATTAACATATGTGTCTTAAGTTTTAAACATTATACTTCACTACAGTTATAAATTTTAAGTTTGTAAAGTAAGTAGCTCTTTACCGGAGAGAGAGCTGTCAAAAAGACTTTTAAGTTGATAAATTTTCAAAAATTCAATATTACGAAAGTAGGGGTCTATACCTTAAACTGAAAAACATGGCAAGGGGTCTATGAGATAAAAAGTTCATTTTGCTTCTCAGAAAAAATATAAATTGTTCCATAACAATCAATAAATACTCGTATAAATTAATTAAAATATTGGCAGTTTTTTTAAAAATTTATGTCTTTTGTTAATTTCACATCATTTATAGCTGCAAGCTCATTTAGTTTTAGAATCAGCTTAACCCTTTATTTACCAACGGTACTTATAAGTACCACTAACTTTAAAATTACATAGAATAACCCTTTTTACGAATACTCTAACGATACTTAGCAGGAATATTCTTTGAAATCCACTCTTCCAAGAAATATGGCAGTATGGGTTCTATGATGAGTATATATATTTTAGAGGGGAGGGGAAATAGTTTTATAGAGCTGCGAAATTGCGTTTTCAGTGCATTGCGAAGATTGTCATTTTTAATCCGAAAAAATGGTAAACGTCAAAATGAGTCTTATTTTTTTTTTTTTTGTATGTAAATGAAAACCTTAGAAAATGATTTGATTATTTAATTTAAGTGAACAGTGTACATAATATAATTAATTTTATAGTTGATTATATTTAATTAATTAGCTCTAACGGTTTAAATTTCCCAAAGTTGAGTATTTTGTTTATGTATATCCCTTAATTTTTAATGTAGTGATTCAAATATATATATATATATATATATATATATATTGCATGAAAAAAACTGCAGTAAATTATAATGCGGTAGATAAAGGGTTAATGAGACAAATGTACCCTATCGCACGTTTCTATAATTTCTTTGAAATCAGGATTGAGAAATCAGGATTGCTTGTTGAAAATCTCATCACAACCTGCAAGTTAATCTCAATTATCTTGCACCTACATTTATTCTTTTTGATCTGCATGCAAGAAAACTTATGCTCACAAATATAGTGAAAATTTCCTCTATTTGGCTTTTCTGATTGTCTTCGTGGGGCTCTAGTTACCCACCCCCGCCCTAGATCATTTTATTAAATTCCATCAACGAAAACATACACATTTTCCTTTCGATTTGTTTCCATGGGAAAAAATGCAGGTTTCTGCAGTAGGGACAAGTGGGTTTTCCCAATACCCAGAATCACAATCTCTAATCCTTTCTAAACCTAAGGGGATTTAAGTGACCTTCAAACAAGGTGAAATATTTTATCACCAATTATTTAAAGAATGTCTTTTTGTGAAAAGGAATGTCTTTTTTTTCCCTTTTTTTGCAAGAAATCTTGCAAAACAGCAGATAAGAAAAATTGTCAGCTTAGGCCCTGACATTACAGTGTTCTTATGTCACATGTGCATGACCTTCGAATTTTTCTATAACATTGAAAATCGCAGCAATAGTTAATTTTTTGTAAAATAAGTCAAGACTTTTTAATACGAACCAACCATTGCTGTGATTTTATGAAACTTAAAATTTTAGAATTCATTAATTGACAATTATAATGTACAAAAATGATTTAATGTTTTTTGTTTACATATGAAATCTTTTTTATTTTTTTCAGAAATTCTTCAATAATTATTCAAATACAAATGCTTTACACTGATAAATAAACAAATTATTGTAAAATTTATATAGGGATATTCGAACAAAAATAAGAATCACTACATGAAACTGGACAAAGGATTATTATACAAAGCTTCTAATGAAGCAAAGTTTTGTAAATTTTATACTTAAACATACTTATTTAGATAGAGCTGCAAAATTTCCACCGGTGTGTAAATTCATTTTTCTTTCACATATTTTACCAATCCTAACATAAGTATTTTTGTAGCAAAATAAATAATAAACTAAAAATTCAGAATCTTTAGGCCCTCTTTTTAAAGTGAATTTTTGATAAACAAATATTTTTTGCATCATTTTGAATTTGGAGTTACTTTTTTTTTTTTAGTATTCTGAATTTCAAAATTTTTCTCAATGCACGCCTTAAAAAAAGTAATATTTCTGACAAAACTGAAATGGCACATTTAATAATTTCCAAACAGTTTCATAATTGTTTCTAATTTTAGAAAGTTGCCGCGATTACGAGTACATTTCTATAGTATCTTAACTTGAAAGCTAAAAATAAGTATTACGACTATTTTCGGCAAGAATTGGATTAACTAAATAAAATATTTAAAAATATTTGAAAATATTCTTATTTTTTTCCATGTCATTTTAAAAATTTTGATAAATTTTTTTTTTCAAATTCATTTACCATAAAACTCTTATCATTTATTTTATCAACGCCATAAAAAATTAAATTATATCATATAATAAGAATGGAGTCTATTGCAAGTCAAAAACCAATCTCAGGCCCAGGATAGAAATAAGCGGTTAACCTAGTTTGATGTGGTACCAATTTTTTTACTTGGGAAATATGAAAATGACCTGGAGTGAGCGAGTGAATATTAACATCTCACGGTTCAGCTACACGAGGACTTTTGGCGACGGACCTCGTCATTTTGAACCATGGTCAAGGGACGAGAACTCCCCTCTCCTAACTACCACACCACACCAACGGGAGGATGTTTGAGCTCTCGACAGATTTAACGTGCATCGCTGCCCTACACGGCGTGTCTTTAGTGGTACGGGACTCGAACTCATGACAAGCCTGCCATGATTCGATACCTTGACCCCTGGGCTACCGCAGCCCCGGAAATTATCTGGAACACAGATACGAATATAACAAAAAACAAATAGATTTTAAAAATAAAGCAATTAGAAGTAAACTATTTACAGATCTGATAAATATCAAGGGTTTAGCTACCGCCGTATCAATCATACGGGTCCCCAAGCAATGAGGGCCTCAGCATAGTATAAGCGAAAAATCGTGAAATGTTATGAGGCTAAAAAAAAGGACCCCTAAAGAATTTTGATTCAGGGCCCAATGAAGACTAGCTATGCCAATGATAAATATCAAACTATTTATAAGTAATGCACAAAAAAAAGTAATACAAAATAATTCAAAGAAAGTACAATTAAAACATGAGTGCAGATACATAGAGCATTCATTAGCTATTGATTTGCCTTATAGAGTCTAAATATATTAAAAGAGCAAAAGGATGCAAGTTAATGATACCCGACATTAACATGATTCAATATTTGAGTAAAATATTTTTAACCGAACTATAGGTCATTGAGAATTTTCAGTACTGAACTAAATCGTTCTGTCACCTGTATGGTGCTCAAAACTACGGTTAACGACAGGCGTCACTTAGTCCTTTGTCACAGTAGCGCACACAGGAATTTTTCAAGGGTAGGAGGGGGGATCCAGAGGCGAAAGTCCACTATTCTTTTATCCTGCTCCTTTTGAATTTGTCGATTTTCGAGAACAAAAAACAGTAAAAAACTAATTATTGAATGAATAATTAGCATTAATTAATAAAATTAATCATTAATAACAAATATTTAATTAGATTTTACGTACTATATACTTAGCATTATAATCAGTCGGAAAAAAAATCAAGGGCTTTGAAGGGGGGAGGTCCGGACCCCTAGGACACCCCCCTTGTGTGCGCCACTGCTTTACCACGATGAATTTCATGGACCTTGATCTGGCCTTTGCCGATCAGGTGGCATTAGTAACAACTCCCATAGACTAACAAACTTTTAATTTTTGAGATGTCTCGGGGCTTTGATCCTCGTTTTTTAAAAAAAAAATATATCACCTCCCCCTCAAAAGTAGTCTATGTATACGAATGAAGAAGGGCGTTTGAATGGTTTTTAAGACACTGCCATCTAATATGTTTAAAAAATATTGACAGCACCCTTTTTTAAGTGATCTTGAAGTAAGGGGATGACAAAACTTTTCTCCCGATTTTATTTACTATCTCCATTTAGTAATGGGAAAAAATTAATCATAAATTCATTTCAATTTTTCCCATAAGTGTCGATAAAAAATATTTATATCACAACCATAAAAATTGTAATTAATTGAAAAAAATAATTTTTTCGTGAATATTATTAGATTAGATTATTTATTTTGCAATGTAAAGAAAAACACATATTACAGCAACAAAATCTATTCCCCCCCCCTTTGTTTTCGCAGATGCTTCATGAGATCGTAAATAAACCAAGTGCCTTTGCAAGACCAACTCCAATTAAAAAAAAAAATAATTTTCATTTCGCAATCGAAAAACATCATCAACGCATTAAAATCTAAGATTATATCCAAGGCGATTCAAAAAACACCATGAATTGAAAAAAAAACAACAACTTAATTTCAAAAGTGAACTTTCTCTCGAACGACAACCCTCGTCAATTGATCCAATCCACACAACTCTAAAATTCTATTCACATTCGCTCAAATTAAGTCATTACGCAAAAGAACGAAACAAAGATCCTGTTTGGCGTCTTCCAGTTGGCGACGAATCCCGTGATTACGGCAACCTGGTGACTGCGATGAGCAGAAAGTTCTCTTCATTCAGTCCATTCCCTACCTTCATGTGATAAAAGTGCCTTCACACAGTTGTAGCAACACCGCACATGCGTGATAGGAACCGATAGCGTCTTTTATTTGCTTTTATCCAAGACTTGTGTTGTGCCTTCTCTATTCGGCCCAATGGATACGTCCACATCCAGGTAAGCACAGCACGTGGTTTTTATATGTGGCGCGCATTCACACCTGGACTGTTGCCAATAATTGCTATTCTATTCTTTGCAGGCGATCGTCTGCTTTGATACGGTCTTCACGGGAAGCTTCTTTTTGTTGTTTTTGTTCCTTTAATTACCGTTCGGGGGCAATTTTTAACAAGTCAATTATTGAGTAACCGCTTCGGTGATTCATTACAATCGGCCGTGGAATATTTACGCGCCTGAGGTGTTAAGAAAATCGAAAATGAGTGAGCAAACTTTTGATAAGTTAACTCTTGCCCGAAGCCAGTGAATGTTTACAACCGAACGTCGTTATATGGAAGTTAAAAGTGTGCGTGTAGGGAAACATTAGTAGGAGGTTACACACACTCAGCAGATGTTAGGGAGTTAATTCGCATGTGTCATCTGGTGTCATTATATGAAAATGAATCGCTCACTTAGGATTTCAAGACATGTTCTCGACTTGTAACACCGCAAATGATACTTGGGGGGACTTGTCAAATGATAATCTTAATGAACTTTGGGAGTTGGATCGGGATATATTATTACGGGATTATTAGTATTTTCATAATGATTTTTTATTTTTGCGTGTTTTTTCACATGGCATTTCCTGTGCGCGGTTAATATTTCGTTATCGTATCTGTTGGTTTTTGTGTGAATCGCCATCGAAAAGAGGAATCTTAAACCTGATACCAACCTGTGTGGTTGTAGTCTACTGATTATTTTGGAACCTGCACCCAATTCTTGTAAAAACGATGCAAGATATTGTTATTTTAGCTGTAGGTTTATTTGTTCTTATTTCCATTGCCTTACTCAATACACCCTCAAAAATTACTCGATGTAATCCAATATTTTACTTCTGATTCCTTATTGCCTCCAATTCTTGCTCTATTTTTACTGGATGGTTTTACGTAAAATATCTCCTTTCTTAAATTTTGCAAAATAAAAGCTTCGTCCTCTTCAGAATTGATAGAGGATTTAGAAATTCAAAGACAATATTTTCTGAAATTAAAATTTCTATCGCTAATCTTTCCTTCTTTGACGTAGGTTTTCCAATTGCCAAAAGGAAGACTTATTTTATCCATTCATTTAAAAAAAATTAGCTTTTTAACAAAAGAGTTAAATTATGCACAGAATTATAGAATTTCAGAACAAAATCTTTTTAAACTTCAAGAATTTCATAAAATAAAGTAAAGCACTGATTCACAGATTTACTGTGCATTAATATTAAATGACATGGATTAATTTTGGGATTTGGGTGCATTAATATGTTAACAGCTTTCCGGCATTTTTTAAATTTAGAAAAATCAACTGTTGCTTCTAAGTATTAGATTTGACTATAGAGTTATCATAGTTTGTTAAATATTCATGTGTCAATCATTTTTTCATGAATGACAGAACTGTACATTATAGAGGAAAAATGACAGGAGACTTATGTAAATACTGCTACAAAAAATTTAATTTATTTTTGATATATTACACGTGTTTTTTGTTCAGTCGCCGTCGTCTGCAGTTATGTTTTAAGAAGCGTATTTATTATAACTGTGTTTCAAAGTTATATAATACAACAATTGCGCAACAAAGTGTTGCTAATTCAACTTTAATTTTTATTAAGGTATAAGTTCAAAAGCTTGATCTTTATTAAATCCCTTATGACTTAAAAACTATCACTCTTTAACTTGACTACAATGAACTTAAGGCTGTTTTCGTTTAATGTTAAAGAATAGGACCCGAATTTGGAAAATTTTTTTAGATATAAAAGAAATGAAAAATTAATATGGTATTCTGGCTTCACTATCCTTTAAAGAGCAGCATTTTTTGTCATACTTCCCATTTTTAACCGAGTTGATTCATTTTTTCTGGTATAAAATGAGTTTCGCATTTTTTTATCCTATACCGTAATGTTAAATGGGCTTTGCTTTCACGTATTAAGACAAAAAAGAAAGTATTCACGGAATATTTTGAAATTTTTAAAAACACAATGTTATTAACAGAGGTGCGAGTTATAATATTGCAAATTTCCATGGAAATTGGGTCATTTTTCTGTCTGAAAATGGGCTTCGCGTTTAGTTAAGAGCTCTCGTACTTCTACCAAAGACAGCTTACGAGATATTTTATAAAGAAATACTACCTGTACTTTTTTGTGTTGATTGAGTCAAAGTGAGATATGTGCAATAAAAATCAATTAATAATTTGTCATAATATATTATACTTTTTAATATTACTACAATAAGTTTAAAATGGTATTGCATATAATTATTCAACATTGTACTTATAAAGCTCACTTTAAGTTATTTAAATTATCCAAACACTAAAGCTAAAAGGAACTTTCGTTTTAATGACATATTCGAAAGTAATTTTTTTGTGGCCTCCAGCTCATTTGTTAAAAACTATAAAGACATAGTTGACGTAAGCTTTTTTTGCAAGTAATGCAACTAATACACATATATAGTTTAGATTTTGAAACTAATGAATTCTTAAAAATCTCCATGTAAAAAAAACAATAGGAATTTTTAAATCGTAATTAATATAATCTTTCATATAAAAGTATCATGTGTACGGTCTTACTCGCATAACGTTTGTTGAACGCTTGAAATCGTATGAAAATGTTTTCGAATAGTTTTTCTCAGATGTTATTCTTAAATTTTTATTTATGAAATACTGTTTACATGTTATTAGAGTGGGTTCATTTTAAAATTGCTTTAACTTTCATAAATTCTACCTTCCCAAAATATTACTGATTTTTTAATTATTTTTTTTAATCAAAGGAAAAATTTTCAATTAGAATACCAGATCACAGCGACCATTAAAAAGATTCCATTGATGATTAAAATCTGAAAGGATATTTATCACTTGCAGTGATTAGATTTCTTTGACCAGAATAAGAATAAAGTTAATAGAAGTATGGCCTTGTTTGTTTTTTGAAGCTCCACTATGAAAAGAATCGCAGTTTATCATAATCAGTGTAAATGTTCTTTATTTTCAAATATATATTTACTTTAAATTTTAAGAGTTGCGTCATTTTGTTGTTTTATTCATTGACGTTTTCAATAAAAAAGAACGTTGTTCTGTTTTGTAAAAATTTTGTGTAGGATGCAAAAGTGTTTTTTAAATTCATTTTTTACACTGACTGAAATAGAATTTGATTTTTTCCATTATTTTGATTGATAAATCTGCAAAAACAATTTTTATGATATTTAATGTAAATATTTATAATATTTTTAATTGCGTTTGTTTTTTCCTCTTGGTTAATTTGATTTATGATGAAATGTAAATATATGAAGTGTTTTTCTCGTGATATTCCGAGATAAGCAAGACGTTCAGGAAATCTAAAATCTTTTTAAACTTACTGTGTGTTGGTCTCGGTGTGGTCTTACGAAATAGAAAGATAGCAAAACATTCAATAGAGTTTATTATTAGAGGATTTCATAATGTTTAGAAAAACCAATATTTAAATTTTTTGTTAATTTGTAGGAATATTAATTGCGAAAAATATTTTTTTTCCAAAAAAAAAATATATATTTTGTAAAACATATTTTTTAATGTTATTTTCATATAGTATTGAGATATCAATGGTTTTTTTCCCCTTGTCATTAAAAAAAAGAACTATTTACATATTTTAAAAATAAAGAAAAAATTTCAACTATTGTATATTACCACACACTGGATGAATATATATATAGTTTTTATTTTAATTTTCTGTTTATTGATCTAGGTATTCATTGAAAGAGTTGGTATTGCGTAAATAACTTTTGTTAAAAATGAGAGAAATAGAACAGGATGTAATGTAATACAAAAGATTATTGCTTCACTTAGACAAATCATTTTTGTTAAATACAATATTTAAACTTAATGCGATATTTTAAATTAAAATTATCCATTTTTGTTTGATTATTATATAATAATGATCATGTTAACGATTTGTATTCTTATTTTAACACTTTATTTAGGAAATCGTCTTCCCTATCTAAATTTATCTAGACTTATTGAATAAAATGAATGCTTTGATAAACCAATGAATATTTCATTGGGTGTTTGCTAAAATAAATGAGTAGAATCCACATGTTGGTATAATTCATTGATTTAAATGCAAAAAAGAAAGAAGGAAAAAAAAACACGTATTTTTACTTGGATATTATCTTTCCTACTTCTCTTCCCTCTCTAGCTAGTTGAAAAGGGATTATTTGTTTTTAAGAGGCAGGTGTGATAACATGTGTGTCATGTATAACATTACATATAATGACATCAGTATTCCATAGAAAATTGTTGGGTCATTAGATAATAATGCTTTGTACAACGTTGTTGTTGGGAGCAAAGTGCGAAATGAGTACTTGTAATGCTCCCAGATTTGGCTCATTTAGTTCAGAATATAGGTTTCTTTATGACCCTGAAAGAGTGAAATGTTTTTCTTTTTAACATTCATGAAAAAAAACTAAAAAAATCGAATTGTTTGTGTTTTTGTAGCAGGAACTCTTTTACATGAAGTAATTCTATTTTCGTGTCATTATGATCAATAGCTGACAATTTAAGGTTGATTAAATGAAGAATCAGTTTTAAAAAATTGATTTTAAAGTGATTCTCAAATTTTGTATAAATTTCTGAGGAATTTATGTCTTGAATTTGTTCAGTTAAATAACTTGCCAGATTTCCTTTTTTTTTTCTTTCGGACCTTGTATAATTTTAGATGCTATGCCTTTTTAAATAAGAAAATTGCTAGAAAGCTTAATGCTATTAGAACAATTTGTGTTGCACTTCATCGAAAGTTTTGAAATATTTTTATAGGAGATTTTATTTTCTTACTCAGTTAATATTAGATTGATTCTTCTCCAGGATCCAGTTCAAAGGAATATGTATTATTTTTATTCACACACACACATGAGTATTGTTCAAAATTAAGTGAATCCCGATGTAAAATCTGAATGGACGAAATTTTGGTTATACTAATCCAGCAATATTCTAATTGGAATTTTGCTTCAAAATCTGACTGTTCCTCAAGAAAAGTGAAGGATTTATGTAACGAATAACAGCAATTTTAATAAAACTTTCATGAAGAATATTGACTTTTTTAGTAGATGTTTATAAAGACCTTCGAAATAAGTAGTAAAAACGCTTTTTAGCGGCATGCATTGTGGACGTGAAATAAGTTAAAATTGGTCACTTAACTGTTGAGATAAAATAAATTTGCTACAAATATTAATAATAAAATTAAAGTTTTTTAAAGCATTTAATACTTAGTAATAAAATATAGTTATGATTTAAGATTAAAGTGTTCAATTATTAATATTTCAGCAATTTACTGTAAAATTTTTTTCGTGTTTTATTAATGAATGTTTCATTTTATTTTATTAATTTGTGGTTAGCGATTAAAAATATGGAAGAATTGACACATATTCTTTCGTATTTAAAGTGAATATAATCATGAATAAAAGTACAAAAAAAAAAAAAAAAGAAAAGAAAATCGCCTTAAATAGCATTAGTTTTAGTTAATTAACTCAGTTGATAAAATATATATATTTATATATTTTTAAAACTAGAATCACAGAATCTTGAAATATAGGATAGTCTGAAATTAAAAGCATTTTTTTTTAACCGCATATCTATGTGATGATCAAAGGGTAACAACTAACGAAATTATGAAATCGTGAATTAGCAATATTTATAATAGAAGCATATGCTTCATTTTCCCAATATTAAAGTACCCTTTTGAGAAGTAATATTTATTTCATTATTTTGTAGAAATTTAATTATAAATCATTTACTTAGAATTCATTAATTTGCTTAGAGAGAGCTTGATTATCCCCTTAACTAAAAGACATGTTTTAAGAATAATGATAGTTAGAAGAAACTTAGATTCTTCAAACAAGTTTTTCTTCTGCTGCTTTATAGATGACGCTACCCACATTTGAATACTAATTCATGCAACTTTTACTCTGACATCATTAATTATTATTTTAATGAGATATTCTTTAACAAAATATTTATAGTGCATCATTTTTTTAAAATTATGAAATATTTTTACTTTTCGCGTTAATTATTTTCCTACGAAACTTAGGCTGTGTAGAATTCAATTTACTTGTTTTTTTTTTTTTTTTTTATGATACTATCTTGCTTCTTTCTGATAGTTTTCGCACGTTATAGACTGGCATCTTTCTTTCGTTTTAAATTCATACTCCTTTTCGTTTACATCTTTGTTTCTCTTTTATTATTTTCTGAAGAAATTCGTATTTTACTGCACTGTAACATTGAACAACTAAGGGGATTGTTGGCGACTTAAAATATCGTACAACTGATGTTAATATTTGAATATTTTTATATCTAAAAATATGTTTTCAACATTAAATTGAGATCCAGCTGGTTAAATTTTACTGAAGTAAAAAGTGATGAAAAAATGTTAGAAACTCTGTTTTGCAATATTAAATCTATTTAAAAAAGTCCCATATCTTACATTCACCTAAATTCTGAAATATGATTACATTTTTATAAACCTGAAAAGAAAAAAAGCCTTTTTCTGAATTTAAAGCCCTTTTGCTGTACAATAGAAAGCGAGGGAAGAAAAATGTCGTCGAATCACAGAATTAAACTTCAACAACTTTCTTTTTTTCATGTTAATGGATCTGTCAAGGCTTCAAATCTTTGCACTGTCACTGCCTTCGAAATCAATCCATCATTTTCTAGAG
Source organism: Trichonephila inaurata madagascariensis (assembly GCA_019973955.1). Taxonomy (NCBI): domain Eukaryota; kingdom Metazoa; phylum Arthropoda; class Arachnida; order Araneae; family Nephilidae; genus Trichonephila; species Trichonephila inaurata. Next base: position 144,541 of record BMAV01003682.1, on the reverse strand, counting down.
CTATTGCAGATAATATCTGAGGCGATCTTATCAAGAGAGTCCGTTGAAAGCGTAGAATTTCATGAACACAAGGTCGTTTGCGAAAAAGAAAGGAAAAGAAAAAAAATAGAACCCAAACTCTCTTAAGGCGGATATTGGAAAGTTTATGGCTGTCCAAAGCTTCGGTTCAAGTCGGAAGATTTCGTCGTGATTGTAACGAGAGATAGTGAAAAGATTCCGATTCACTTCTTTTTCAACTAAGTGAATTCTGACTATTCGTATTCGTTTAGTTTCGAAGCGATAGATCTCGTTTCTAGTTGCCACTGGTTACAAAAAGAACATGTATATCGCGTCTGCGAAGTCAAAAATAAATAAACGTTTTGAATAAAAGAAAATTAAAATAAAAAATAATTCGAAAAGGGGGAAAAAATGAAATGAAACAATGGATAAAATTTGAAGATTTAACGCTTCACCAGTTTCGAAAATTGTTGTTTAGGAATATTGGAACGTTTTGGTGGTTTGTTTTGAATGATCGGTTGTTGATAACTTCAACAAAATGCTATTGATAAAAATCGGATGAAATTCTAATGAAAAGTCTTTTGTATATGAAAGTTTCTGGAAATGTTAATAATTTTAAAAAAATTTAAGTACTTAGATAAATACAGGTATTTTGAATTTTTTGAGTCAAAGAAAAAGTATTATCAACTTGGCAAAAATTAACATATTCCACATAAGATTTTTTGTGTAGCCTTTTCACGTTAGTCTTCTGTTATGAATATCTTGATTTTTTTTTTATGGTATTTGATTATTCTAAAACATTGACGATTGATTAAAAAGGCTACTTTTTGCAAGAAATCAAGATTATATTTTGAGGATACCGTTTACTTTTTAACTTATTAATTTACATTCGACTGAAAAAATAACGAAATATCAGTATTGCGAAATACCGCTTTAAAAGAAATAAAACAATATTTTTATTTACTTACAACTTAAAAAAAGGATCAAGATATGTGAAAAATGTTTCATTAAATTTAACAATCTTAATATATTTCATTTTGGGTTATTTCGCTTTTTTAAAAAAAATCTTTTGGTTATTTTTTTTTATTAAAATCAGGATAAAACTTATAATCATCAAAATTTTTATGCAATATTTATTTTGTATGTGAAGGTTTCTCTCTCGCACGTACATTATACTTGTGTGAAGAACTGCAAAATATCAATTTCGATGTACGCTATATATAAAATTTCTTTTTTAAATTTTTATCTTGGAAAATAATTTTTTAAATTTCACAATATAATTTTAAGTAAAAAAATGATAATATCCTTGTGTTCGTTGCATTTAATAATCGAACATTATAAAAACTCGTACATGTCCTTATGAAAATGTCAAATATTTTACAGAAATATGTGTTTATGTGTATATATATAAAGTTTTGTAAGTTTTTTGGCATCGATAAAAAATAATAACAAAATGAATTTTCAATGCTTGTTTGAAATCTTTTCCAAATAATGTTTAAGTTGTGAAAATGAACAAACAAACAAAATTAACAAACGATGGATCCTACTTGCACATTGTGCTTTTACTTTTAAAAGAAAAATTTTGGAATCATTTAATATTTGTGGCGAAAAAAGTTTATTTGTGAAGCTATTTTTATTTTTGTACGATTCAAGTAATTCTAAAATGTTACTGTTGGTTTAATTTGTACGATTCAAGTAATTCTAAAATGTTACTGTTGGTTTAATATATGACTGGTTTTCAGTATTCTAAAGATGTTTTAAAAGCATTAAAATGTTTTTTTAAAAAATATAGATTAAAATAAAATGTTCGTTACAACTTTATAAAATAATTAAAAAGTGATAAAAGATTTATATATTTGTTCACAAAAGCACGATTAATCAGCTTTAAAGTCCGCTTAAAAGGCTGGAACTGCTTTTATTATATTATAAAATTTTCTCTTATAAGGCTGTCTTCGGTAAAAGTACGAGAGCTTGAACTGAACGCGAAGCACATTTTCAGACAGAAAAATGCCTCAATTTCCTTAGAAATGTGCAAACTCATACCTTTATTAACAATATAGTGTTTTTAAAAATTTCAAAATATTCCACGAATACTTTCTTTTTCGTTTTAATTCGTGAAGGCATAGCCCATTTAACATTACAGTATAGGAGAAAAAACGCGAAACACATTTTACACCAGTTAAAAATGGGAAATATGATAAAAAATTGCTGCTCTCTAAAGAATAATGAAACCAGAATATCAAATAAAATGTTCATTTCTTTTATATCTGAAAAAATGTTCCAAATTTAGGTCCTATTCTTTAACATTAACCGAAAACAGCCTTAAAATGTTCAGCTATACAATTTCTAATTACAAAACTGTTTAAAAAACCGCTTCTGAGTAAAAAACAAAACCCAACTCACACAATATTACTTTATATAGGGCATCTAAAATCGTTAACTAAATATAGATATCAATTTGAGATTTAAAAAAAAAAATGGCGGATTTAAAAAAAATCGCAAGCATAGCAGCGATGAAAATAGCAAATATAAAACACGTCAACATCTCATTTCGTAGACGGCTTGGTCCGTTGCTTTCACCGGTCCGTGCGTATGTGAAGTCCCGAAACCGGAGAGGCACGTTTTTGCGGGCCGGCCGTTTTTATATAAGTTCGAATAGCAACATCTCTTGGTAAACTTCCTGTAACAGTAACTTTTGAGAGTGCGTTATTTTGATCCCGTGGGGCTATTTTTTCATCGCATTTTGATTCGGATTCCATGTCGCAACATTTCGTTGATAACTTGAGAATGATACATACCGTAATGTTGGGATCTAGTTTCTGAGATGAGGGAAAAACTGGGAATTTTTTATTAATGTGACGGTTAATTTCTACATAGCGATGGTGAGTACTAATTTCTCGGAAATTGTGGAATGTGTTCTGAAGGGAACGAAAATGTGCTTGAATTTCTCTTTTTGAAAAAAACTCTTGTGGAGGGAATTTTTTTTTCTGTTTGGGAAGTAAATTAACATGTAATTGTTAGAAGGATCTTATTTTTCTATGGGTTTTAATTTTTCTTTGTATGCATCTTATTCCACATGTGTGCATTTTATGAATTACAGCTGAAATATTTTCGAATCAAATTATTCGCGAATCTGCAAAATGTAATTAAATAGTACCGCCACTGAATTTTTATTCTATGAAAATCAATGTATGCAACCCTTATAATTCTTTTGTTCCTTCAAGAAGAGAAAACATTGATGCAGCTTTTTAGGTGAATTTTCCCCCCAGCTATCAAAAAGTGTTTTTCCTCCACTTTTTGAAAAAGGAATAAATATTGTTTAAAATTTTTGTATATAAAAATTCGTAGTTGAATGGAAAGTATGCAATCAAATATAAGATAGTGCCTCTCCAACCTTTTTACCGCCCCGGACTGGTCAGCGTTTGATAATTTTACCATGGCCCGCTAGGGGGGGGGGGCGTTGATTGTTTTTATTTTAGATTATGTTTTGATTTAAGGCTGTCTTCGGTAAAAGTACGAGAGCTTGAACTAAACGCGAAGCACATTTTCAGACAGAAAAAAGGCCCCAATTTCTATGGAAATTTACAATATTATAACTCATACCTCTATTAACAATATAGTGTTTTTAAAAATGCCAAATTATTCCATGAATACTTTCTTTTTTGTTATAATACGTGAAGGCATAGCCCATTTAACATTACGGTACAGGAGAGAAAGCGCGAAACATTTTTTATACCAGAAAAAATGAATAAACTCGGTTAAAAACGGGAAGTATAATAAAAAACTCTGCTCTCTAAAGGATAGTGAAGCCAGAATATCATATTAATGTTTCATTTCTTTTATATCTAAAAATGTTTTCCGAATTCGGGTCCTATTCTTTAACATTGACCGAAGACAGCCTTAATACATTCAGACCTCTATTTAACGAAATCGCTCAATCCCGAAAAAAAGTTCGTTATGTGGAAAATTCGTTAAATAGATTAATTTTCCATATACTTTGTGATTGGTTCCAGGAAAAAGTTCGTTAAATAGAAATTCGAAAATAGTTTTGTAAAATGGAGGTCCTATTGTAATTTTAATTTAATTGTAATATTTAAACTGCCTTCAGACTTAAATACAATTA
>BMAV01003682.1:96147-131863 GCA_019973955.1 Trichonephila inaurata madagascariensis | reverse complement strand
CAAACAAAACATGATTGGAAAATCAACAAAAAAATCCTCCCGAACATATTTTTTACCCCCCCCCCCCCCAAATGATCTCAGATGAAAATGAGAAATAAAAAATATGGTATTCTCTATAGGGTAGCGAAGCCAAAATATAATATTATTGAGTATTTTTATATTTAAGTATTTCTTAATGTGTTAATTTGATTTCCTTAATTTATTTGCTTAATGTTAAAGAAGTTTACTCGAATTTGAAAATTTTTTTGAGATATAAATTAACTGAAACATTAATATTGTATCCTGGTTTCGCTATACTATAGAGAGCACAATATTTTATCACTCTTCACTTTTATTCGCGTTTTTATCTATTTTTCGTGGTATAAAATGTGTTTCGCATTTTTTCTCGTATACCGTAATGCGAAATGAGCAGCTAATTTATGTGTTAAAATGAAAAAATAAGTATTTATGGAATATTTTGAAATTTTAAAAACGATGTATTATAAACAGGTGTATAAATTATAATGTTTTAAAATTTTCATAGAAATTGCGACATTTTTCTGTCTAAAAATGGGCTTCGGTTGATTTCTCGCTTTATAGCAAAAATAAAATGCTTTGTTTTTTTTAAAAAAAAAGATTATTTATTATTTTTAAGAGCATTGATCAATTTGAAAATGTCAAAGCTAAACGCGCATACATATTATTACTGATATATTTTTTTATATGCAAAAATGTTCCAGAATTGATTCTTTTAACATTTGACATTTAGAGTTTTAGTACTTTACGTACTTGCGAAATGAACAAAAACGGCTTATTAAATCAACGTCTCTCTACATGCCACTAAAGACGAAATAAAAATCCGTGGAATATTAGTACTCATATTTACTTTCTTATTTTAAAAATTACCGTACGTTTTGATAATTTTTACTCAGTATGGTACATTTTAATTACAAAACAAGGACGTCTTGAGACTTCTTGAGGTCCTGGGGCCCTACGCAAAGTAGGCCGTGAGCCCTTACCCAAATATAAACCCTTTCTATGACCCTTAAGAGTAGACATAACATAGCATACGTTGTCAAAACCTCGTATAAACAATAACCCGAAACAAATACATTTGCATGTCTTACAATCGCGCAAACCGACTGTACCGACTGCCGCCTTTTGACTGAATGAGTAATGATGGTGTATGGCAGGGATGGCGAACCAGTGGCACGCGACGCAATATTTTGGGCACGCCAGCGATCAAAATTTTTTTGGATTCTATTTCAAAATAACAAAGTTCACCTTGAAGTATTAATAACAAACCCGAGTGATTGGTCGCGGAATGGCTGGGAGCATATTCGTTTGTTATTGTCTTGCACTAGTTACATCATGGACTGCGGTTGCTTATGATACAAAATTTATCTACGCATAGAACAGTCAATTTCGTTGACACAACTGTATTTTAAAGTGTATTTGTGTTATATTTACGATTTTTAACTGTCATTTAACATGGCTAGTTCAGCACAAGAACAAAAATTGCAAGATAGAAAGTGTAACAGAGAATTTCAAACATGGTGAATCTAAAGATATGGCATTATTAGTAAAGGCGAGAAACCGGTGTGTGCCAGTACATCGTCTGTAAAACAGTGTTTTGAAACAAATCACAAATCTACTTGTCAAAAAAAATGAACCATAGCAAATATAATTGTTTAGAAACCATTTGGCAGATGACTCCAATTCAGCATGCATTCTATATACTAAAAGATACATCTTACAATCCTAATTTATGTGTCATCCAATCTGCAACGATAGAAGTAACACGAATGTTACTTTAATTTAAATTATAGGTATAGCTAAAATATTAACACCTGTACAGAGCAAAAGGTATTTTTTCGTAGTAAATATAGAGTTTTGAGTATTTAGTTTTATATTATTTTCCCAATAATCACAAGTGAAAATTATTTGACGGCACGTCTATATCTCTATAAACACTTCTTTAGATAAAAATGGCACGTTGATCCACAAAGGTCCGTTTTCCTGGTGTATGGTGATAGGCCTAGTCCTAAACTTGGACAACGGTCATCACTTGTAGCCAGTTGACGTATCGTCCGAAATTCCCAATTTTTCGGAGAATACAACCGGAAATAACATTTGACCGTTGAAATTATTCGAATCGTGATCTTATTAAGGCTGAGTCGAGAACGAGACGAGGCCCCCATTGGGACCGAAGCCCTGGGCCCAGTTGCCCCATGCCTTAAGACGTCCGTGCATGTAAATGAAGGGTTTTGAATGTGCAGCCTTAATTAGTAAAGTAACCTTGACCTTGTTAAACGAAAGGTAGCTCACGAGGTCTTTTATATTTTTCTGTTATTCATTCCTGTTTTATGGTCATGTGAAAAATAATGGTATCGTGTTAGTATACGATTATGATTCCAATTTTGTTTGATTAGAACGTGTGTGTGTCGGTGTATATTAATATCGTTTTAGAACTGTGCCAAGAACTATTAGGTATAATTTGAGATAATTTCGGGCTGTAAATTTATAATTGAACGAATGAATTACTGAAGTTCGTGATAGTTGGAAGTATTAATTATCATTAAGTACATACCATTTATTAAATGAAATTGTTAAATATTGATGCAGAATAACAGATATGTTACTTCTAAAAAGTGAAAATAAAAATAATAACAAATAAACTGAATACTTAATAAAAAAAATCAAATAAATAAAATAGAATTTGAATTTTTAAATAGAATTCAGTATGCCGCATCCAATCTTATTCCTGCTCTTGTTCTGTTGTCCTGTTCAATCATATACCATGTAAGTTAGCTTGAAGGACTCTTTTGGGGATATTATTTGAAGATTTAACAATGTTTCATATTTAAAGTAATTTTTAAGTTGAACTTTGTATTTCTAATATATAATGAGAAGAAATAGTATTTGTCTTGCATTTCGATCGAAACGAAACTAAAATAAGGATCAGAAAGAAAAAATGTTGCCGCTATATATTTTTAAAAATGTATTATTTCTTTTACTTGAAGTAATTTTTTTAGAATATGATGAACATGGATATTTTTTGAAATGATAGAACCTTTACTTATTTATAGTTAATTTATTTTGATTTTTTTCGTTACATAACTGGAAAATTGCAGTTCCTTTAGTATTAACTTCCAAATGTTGCATTTACTCAAAATTCATTAAAAAAAAATGGTTTAATGGGACGACGAACTGTCTAATCTTTTCCTATGCTAATTTGTGTTTTATCAGTAACTGATGGCATTGTTTAAATACTTTTTATATATTAAGTCCAGAGAATAATTTTCAGGTATAAATAGTATTTTGAACTTAATATGAATTAAAAAAAATTAGCATGTTTTCTCTTCTCAAATTCTCAATTCGGGTTTTTTTTTTTAAAAAAAAATTTTTTTAAATTGTTAAGGATTTATTTTAATTTTAAATCCTTTAATTCTTTAATTGTAGAAAAGTATGATTTTTTAAAATAGGAAATAGATTTGCGTATTCATTTAATTAGCTGCTCAGATTCTATAAGCTCTCATTGATATTTATTACGCGACTTAAATTTATATTTGTGTAAACTCATGTTTAGCCAAGCTTGTGAACATAATTCAAATTTTTTAAATCAGCGATAGGCTCTTCAGAAAGGTTCCCTATTCCACACTCTGACCTGAAAGCTTGCTTCAGGCAGAAACTGCAAAGTGTATGGCAATCAAACTGGGACCAACAAACTGAAAATAAGTTGCATAGCGTCATGCCCGTTCTTGCTCCAACCGTGCCATCATCAAGCAACCGCCGTGAGCAGGTGATATGGACTAGGCTGTGCCTAGGACACACCCGCCTAACGCATAGGCATCTTCTGTTAGGTGAACCACCACCCTTTGCGAGAAATGTAATGTCTCGCTATGGGTGAAACACATACTCTGTGATTGTCCACATTCAAATTATCTTAAACATCGGCTTTTTAACTCTGTTGATTTTACTATATCCAGTATTTTTAACAATAGCATCAATTCCTCACTTGTGTTTAAATTCATAAGCATCAAGGGTTTTATTCATCATATCTAATTTTAATCTATAGATTTTAAGAAAGGCGTATAGACTATGCCCGACTAAGGCTTTATGGCCTGCAAATCTTATTTAACTGTTCTTATTGTCTCTTTTGGCGCATTATGATCTAAATTGGTCTTTGCGCCATAAAAAGAAGAAAAAAATCAAATCAAATCAAATTTTTTAAATAAAAAAAACTACTTTTGTGTTAATATTTGTTTCTCATTTTGAGACTTAAAAAAATGATAAAATAGCGTTCGGTTGATTACAATTAATGGCATAAAATAAAATTGTTTACCAAATGAAATGGTCTACTGAGTAAAAACTGTCTTTCTAACGTTCATTACTTTTTCAAACTTTTGTAATGAGAGATCGTCGGCGACTGTAAACAAAGAGCTGAATTTCATGGAATTTAAAATCTTCATTGAAATGCAGTCATCCAAAAGAAAACTAAGCACAAAAAAAGTGAATTAAGTTCGTTCCATTGAAAGTGAAAGACATTTGCTTTGTGATACCTTCGAGAATTTGTGTTCTGGACTTTTCTGGCTAAAAGATAAACACCGGAAATGTGTTTTTAAGTACCGGTTTCGGTTGTCTTTGCTTGTGTGTTCAACCAGTTTTGTATACAGAATTAGTGTGCAAATGACAGTCATTGCTACGTCCAGCCTGGTTTTGGAGCAGTTCTTGCAGCAAATGAGAAATGTTTCTATCGCGCATGTTCGAAAACAAACTCGAAAGAAAAAAATGACTTAATTATGTGTACAGATGACAAATTGCTCGGAACATTTCATTATACTGAGAATCGAGGATGTTCTGAACCAAGGTTTCAGGGATAAAGATATTTTGGCGAGAGTCTTTGCTAGATCGATGATACCAGCTATGTGTACCAAACTGCAAGATATATTTGATATCTTGATTAGAAAAACATAAATATTTTACTCTAGCTTTTGCCTGTTTATAAGATCAATGCTTGTAAAAATGCTTGTAAAAACATGTAGGGACTATTTATTTTCGATTTCTTGGGAGGCTTTCTAAAATATGTCAATGTTAGTTCGGAAAATATGATTATATATATATATAACCCTTTATTTACCGCTTTATGATTTACTGCAGTTTTTTTCATGCAATATATATTTTTTTTTCATCTGTACATTGAAAATTAAGGGATATACATAAAAACAAAATTCTTAACTATGGGAAATTTAATAAGTTGGAGCTAATTAATTGATTAAAGATATTCAACTGTAAAATTAATTATATACACTGTTCACTTAAAATAAATCGTCAAATCGTTTTCTAAGGTCTTCATTAACATACAAAAAAAAAGACTTACCTTTTGACATTAACTACTTTTTCGGAACAAAGATGACAATTTTCGGAATCCGCTGAAAACGCCATCAGCTGAAAACGCAATTTCTGCTATAAAACTATTCGCTTTCCCCGCTAAAATGCTCATCATAGAACCCGTGCTGCCATATATCTTGGAAGAGTGGACTTAAAAGAATATTCCTGCTAAGTATCGTCAGAGTATTCGTAAAAATGGTTATTCTGTGTAATTTTAAAGTGAGTGGTACTTATAAGTATTGTCGGTAGATAAAGGGTTAATCTAGTTGTAATTGCAAAATTATACATACTTATAGTTTTCTTTAAACTAGTGAATCTTTCTATGATAATCGTTGAAATTTATGGATTCAAAATATATATCCTTCATCAAATCTTGTAAATGATGAAGTAGTGAAGTGAATGGGAAATACCGTAAAATCCGGCGCATAACGCGCACTTTGAACACAAAAAAAAAATAATATCGAAATTTATGGGTACTCGTTATACTCCGGGTATAAAAATGTGAGCTTTAAAAATAAAAAAAAAGATAAACATAGAAAAAATTTAGATTTCTACATATATCGAAATACGGATTATTTAACAGAAATAACATTCCCCTTACTAACTTAAAGGATTGTTGTTCTAGAAATACATTTTTTATTTTTTATTTTTATGATGCTTGGAGTAATACCTCGAAAAAATGGGTTTCAAAGCATTAAAAGCGCTATGCACGTACATTTCAGGTTTTTTTCATGAAAAAGGTGCGCGTTATTCGGCGAATATACTTTAAAACTAAAAATTGCAGCTGAAAAGTATGGGTGCGTGGTAGTTAAAAAATATCCCTGTAGAAGGCAAAGAAAAATGTGCGATATATAGTACAGTAACCCCCGAACTGTTACGCGATAGGTGGGTTTGAGTGATAACCGCGTAAGTCGGGGTATAATTTCGCGTGCGCATATAAATACATATTAATTATTTTTAGTTGGGCCTATAGACGAAAGAAAATACCATAAAATCCTGCGTATAACGCGCACCTATACTTTCAAGATTAATTTTTTAATTTTTAGGTATATTCGCCGTATAACGCGCACCCCTTTTTTTACGAAGAAATCTGAAATATTAATACACATTGCTCTTATGTTTTGCAGTCATTTATTTGTGGTATTACACAGACTTTTCGACAAAATAGTTTTCTTCTAGAGCTACAACTTTTTTAGTTCATAATGCAAGCCATGCCTTAAATAAACAGTACTTTGATACATGTAGAAGTAAATAATTTGTTATGATCATCTCTTTTGTTATTTTTAAAGTTATCGTTTTTATACCCGGCGTATAACGCGCACCCTTATATTTCGATCTCATTTTTTGTGTTAAAAGTGCGCGTTATACGCCGGATTTTATGGTAATAATTTAGAAAACAAAAATTGTTTATTGAAATCTTAAATAACACAAATACAAAATCGCAAACTGAAGTAATTTTGATGTAACAAGTTTTTCATAAAATCTTAACTAAGTCTGCCGGCTCAAGTTTTTTTTTTCTTCAAAATGTTCTCGTAGTATGCCAATAATTTTTTGTATTCTTTGTTTCGTTGAAAAAAATAACCCTCACCGCTCGAATCTCTATTTTCTAAAATTTGAAACTTTTTCAATTAAACTTAGGTTTTCTTTCTAATTCCGAACCGTCATTCGATCATCTGATTGAATTGAGTCTAAAGACTCAAACTTCTTCAACGTCTTGCTTTTTGCTCATTCATTTGTATGAGTTAGTCAATTGTCAGCTTCTGATTGTGGAAATCCAGCAGTTTTTGAACGTCATCACTATCCACTCCTAAATTTAATTGCCTGACAAGAGTGGAAAATTCTTCAATCATATTACCAATTTCGCCATTTTTTTTTATCAAACAAAAGACGAATTGGCGAGATTTGAAAATTAGGTAACTCTGGATTCGTGAAAGTCGGAGTCGAGGTGATACTGTACCTCCTTGTTTTACTTTTTAAGATGTAAAATGAGTTTTGAAGTGAAGGAGTTGTAATATTTTCAACAATGAACCTTTCTTTCACTTCGTATTTGTATCTTATCTGATGGTAAAGATACACACGCACACGAATAACAATTAGATAAACATTGTTAAGTTTTAACTGCGTATACAATTTTGTGTGCATTATTTCTCCCACGTTACCTTATAGATCCTTTCAAACACATATCTAACCTGACTATTCGTCCCTTCTTGAACTTATTCCTTTTGAGATACCCTGTCGCGTTGTCTCTAAACGCAGTCGAGGTGTCCTATTTTAAGAAGACAGAAAACCGCTGTAATAATGTTTAAAAATGCGTGAACAATTTTAAAAAAAATATCCGACGATAGTGTCATGTAGCAATATATAATGATGACAAAATGATTCGTTTCTTACAGTGGCTCACACAAAACTTTTTAGGGGGGGGGGGGGCCCGGGGCGACAGTCCTCCATTCTGGTATCGTACATCAAAATGCCGCCAAACATATTCTTTAGAACAAAACATAGTAAAAAGTAAATTATTGAATTAATAATTAGCATTAATTTATAAAATAAATTAGTAATAAGAAAAACTTAATTAAATTTTTTAAAAAAATACAAAGTTAACATCAAAGAAAAATCCCGGGGGCTATGGGGGTCCCGGCCCTGGACCCCTCCCCCCCACTAATTTTCTTGCAATAAAGTCGATAAAAAGTCCGTTAGTTAATTAGAATAATAAAATACCTCCTGCCATGAATTTCTGTCTCGTTTGGAATCGACATTAAATATGTTTAAGGTATCCGCGACTACTTGCGACAACTTTTTTTTTGAAAAAATGGAGATATAGGTATTTTTTTTGTGATTTTTAGATTTAGTATATTTTAAGGGAAAAAAAATCGTAAAATTAAAAACAGAAAAAAAAATTATTCTTATTTAAAGGGGAAAAAACTGGTGAAATGTATAATAAATTACATAAACGGGGCCCGCTCTGTACAAAAACTTTTTGAATAAATTCTCAATTTTTCAATCTTAATGTGTGTAACTTTGTTATTCATATTTGAAATGACCTTCAGGATATAATAGATATTTTAATTTTCACAAAAACTAGAGCACTCTATCTTAGTGACTATATAAAATTGCTTAAAAATACAGTGATTATATTCACATAAAGGACTGTAAATTTTGAAATAAAACAGTGATTGATAAATCTGAAGGTAAAAAGATTTTACTGTTAAACAAAAGTTCCCAAAAATTTCAGTTTTTTTAAAAAATTTTTTACAAAGTTTTCCCGTTTGGTTTTTGAAAAAAAACATTTGAGTTAAACCAAATTTAAAGTTTTCTCTTTTGGGAAAAAATTATGGACCTTTTTTAAAAAAATTGAGTTTTCTTCTATGAAAAAAAAATCTTGGTATTTTTATTAAGCTAATAAGAGACCTATAACATAAAATCATAAAAAAAAAATTGTCAATTTTTGAAAATAATCATGATTTTTGGGTAGTCGGATACCTAAGCAAATTTGTCCTTCAGGAAAACACAAGACCGAATAAATTAATTTCTCATGTTTATATCTTTTTTTTTCCTATGACAAGTCAAAATTGCGTAGAAATTCTGTTTTGTGAATATAGATATTGTTACGCAAACCTTAGTAGATGTCACGTTTTGAATCCTTTTTTCTTGAATATTCTTTTTTATGGGTTGGAATTCTTTTATTTTCCTGTTGTTCCATATGTTCTTTATTTATTTGAAGCCGCAAATTCGTTACTTATAACTATCATTGGACCGTATTAAAGACGTAAGCCTTACTGAGGACAAAATTTTAATTGTAAGAATGCTTAAATATCAAGTGTGTGTGTTCCTGTAATCAGAACCACAAATAAAACATAGTTCAGTGTCTTTATTATTTAAAAACAAACACGGTTTCTTTTATTATTATTATTATTCAAAATGAAAAAGCAGTTCGTGCTTTTCCAAAGCTACTTTGTTAAAAAATATTGTACTAATATCTTAAAATAGAAATTAATATTATTAATGAAAAACTGATTAAAGCAAAGATATGATAATTTATATTTCGTACCGTCATAGCGACTCTTGAGAGGGCTTTGTATCAAAATTTCTTGGGGGGCCCCATATCATTGATATGACAGTAGCTACGCTCCAGGTTACACAAATAACTATGCATTTATTATAATGCAAGTAAGATTAGTGGCGTAATGTACACTTCCTCAACTCCCGCATGGGGTGGGGGGCAAAGCCTGTTCTTCTAAGGCGAAGTACGTACCCTTTTTAGGATCCGGCTTGGGACCTAAAACCTGACTTTGCGGGGGCTAAGATTCTCCCTTACGCCACTGAGTAAGATGCATCTTGTGCTATTAATCAAAATAAAACCAAACATCTTATACGTACTAGTTTAAATTATCCTTATTTTGGAATAGGAGAATACAGGTTTGAATCTCTCTCTGTATGTGTCAATAGCTTTAAATATTTAAGGTTCAGTAATGAACACGCTGATCGACATATTGTCAGAGGCTTGCAGCAGAGTCGCATTTTCTAACAGAGTTTCGGGGATGTAAAAGTATGTAATCTAATTTCATCTGCAGAAAAATCAAACTACTCATTTGCAATACTTCGATTAATCTGTACTCACGTACGCTGCTGAAACATGGGCGATAGTTGAGAAAGATCAAGAGATTTTTGCTGTATTTCTAAGAATTTAGAGGAGCATATTTGGTGAAATGAAACGTGATAATCATAGAGTAAACAACTCATAAATTTTCAACCTATTTAGAGAGCCAGATATTATTAAATTTACAGAATTACATTGGATGAAATTGGCAAGATACTAAATAAGATTGGATGGCAATTGAGCCGATAAAAAGATCTTGGTTAAACCATCTGGTAACCGAAAAAGAGGGAGACTAAAGCTTAGGTGGATTAATTGACTGGAAAAAGACTTGAAATCTATTAACGTGACAAATTGGAAAATCTTAGCCAAGAATAGGACGGTTTGAAATGAAATTCTGCGAAGGGCAGGGCCCATCTAAGGCTAAGTGAAGAAGATTAATTATAATATATAAAGGAAAGAATTCACAATTAGTGATACGCGTTCACTTTATCATGATGCCGTTTAAAATGACATTGGGTACTTCGACCTTCTTCAATTATTGTGATTCTCATTCGATAGAATCGATAATTGGTTTTTAGTCTACCGATTAAGGATTTTTCATGGTCCGCGGAAAATTTGAAACATTGTTTATATTTTTATGAAGATTCAGTTTCAAAAATGAGTAACAAAGTGTATTATGGAATGTGGATAATACCTTTTTAAATAAGTTTTTGCTACTACTTTAAGCGAAATGCTTTTGCAAGTGAACCTAGTTACATTTAAATGTGAGAATTGGAAACCTTGATAAATTGGTGACATAACACAGTTTATTGTTATTGCTGTGCGCTGCTGTTTTGTTCTTTCTGTTCGTGACGTTTCTTTTTAGTGAAATAGTAATGTAAATAGTGGCGTAAATAAGAGTGACAAAGTATAGCTATAGTGGTTTGTCAAATACAAAATTATACATTTAGTGGTTCATGAAGTTCAAAAAGGTTGGCGACCGCAATTCTAGATTGATGAAAGCTCAGAATCACATACCAAGTGAAATACATTTGTAACTTTATTGATGTAGAACTGACTGTCCTTTATAATGGATAAAAATTAATTCAGCTTAGTGTATTTTTTTAAATTTGTCACAATATGTAAGTATGAAGCTTTTATTTGTAATAATTTTATGAAATTCTTTCACAAAAATTAAAGTAACTCATATTTTACTGATTTAAGTGTTAAACTTATTATTAGTAGTTTGTGAATATCATTTTATATTTTTATACAGATTCTTTAGCTATTGAAATACTTAACAACAACAACAAAAACAACAAAAATTGCCCTCTCAATTCAATGCATTTTATATTCCTGTGTGAAAATTCTAAACCAGCTGTTTATTGAACTTACGAAGGCTTCGAAGTATGACGTATGTCACGTAGAACTGACTGACTTCAAGCGTTAAACCGAACCATTTACATTGTAGCAAAGATTGTTGTGGGAACTATTAAGAACTATTAGCAGGGAGATTATAGGAGATATAAGTTAACTTTGAAGTAGAGACGTGTCCTTTTTGTTGTTCGACGCTTAATTGGCACTCTGTATTGAGCTGTATACTTGAAATCGATCCGTGTCGTTCTATTAGGTACTGAGCCACGAGGCACTCGCCAACATTAGATAAGTCTCAATTTAGGTATTCCTCAAAGCATTAATAGAGATTTCACTGGGTCGGTATCGGTTTCCAGCCTGTAGTTCCATCACGACCGGCATGTCTGCCAACAGGTTCGAAAATGTGATCTTGCATGTCTTACAACGATCGCGAACCTTCTGTGCCGTATTTATAATTCATTAAGCGCATCATTAGTTCCCTCGTCCTGTCGAACTTTAATATAATCATTATCGGGAACTAACATACCCATGGGGGAAAAAATCAAAAGACTTTGAATCGGGAGAGGGAAAAAATTGAGGCATGGAAGAAAAAGTGTTTCCCTCGCTAATCATCATAATCGGGGAAAACTTTTCAAAAACGGGAGGGCTCTAAGCGAATGGTATATTTAGGCATCGTTAGGGCCCTCTTGGTATACCGAGGGGACCCACGGACCTTTTCTCGTCTTGGCGTGACACTGACGATTAGGGGTGGGCCAGAGATCCATCTGCTAGGTCCATTAGGAAAGAGTAGGAGACTCGAAGGATTGACTTAATGGATTTTGCAGGCAGAAGGGGGAGCCAAGGATTTTTCGATTTCCTTCTTGAATCGTGACGATCGGTCGGGGCCTTCTTTTCCATTCATTCCACAATCCTTTCTGCCTGCTTGACAATCATTGAGTCGGAAAAAGGGGGTGGCGGGACTCGAACCACCTCTTTATCCAAAAGAACTCGAGCAATCGGGTCGCGTGAAGTAATCTAAGGTCAATTGCCTCGCTTTCTGGAGGGAAATGGACGTTACACTTTGGTGGGCAACTGTATGGATAAGATACTGGGCCTTAATTAGTTTGGATTTTTTCTTAAAAATGCTTCAATTGCAAAGTTTTCTGGTCAAGTGCTTCATGCTAATTCATGACTGTATCCAAGGCTTTTCCTCTGTCATAGACGTGGATATCAGCTAGTGGGATGCTTTGATATCTTTATTAGTAACTTCTTTAATTCAAAGAATAACTTTAAATCATGAAGTTTCGTCCGTTTTTATAGCAATTGCTCTTCGAGCACATTGGAAATTCTTGGAAAATTTTAGAGAGAATGCTATATTTTCTTGCCATGCCATCTCGCTCTAGATCCAGTGCGTGTAGTTCATATTACAGTTAAATGTTCAAATTTAGACTGTGTTTATGTGTTCAGTACGTTGATGCACAGAATTAATTTTGAGGATTCTATTTTTGTTCTGTTTTATGTGGAAGGGTTCTGTCTTCCTGTTTTCTTTAAATTAGTAAGTTTTATCCTCAGTGGCTTCACACAGACGTCTTTCACATTCGAGGGGTTTATATTTTATAGAATACTTGGAGGAAAAAGCGCCGAGGCATCATATTTACGCTAAAAATTAAAAATCTCTTGGTGTATGAGTAGGATTTGGGAGTTCAAACCCCACCCTTATGAGTACAGTCTCTGTTAATCCTGATATGGTTTTTACAAATGAGTTTGGGAGTTATTAATGATGATTGCAATATTTTATGTTTTGTGTATTGAAACATCCGTTTTCGATCATTTTCCTTATTGAACAAAATTGAACTGGCTGATATGCGGTATTTCTTTTTCTTCTCAATAAATTCATGTTATCCCGATTTGAGAATCTTAATTTTTAATGTTGATCTTGTTGTGTTCGGGATTATCTTTTTAAATTATCATTTTACTATTTTATCTTTATTTTAATATCTTCAAAGTTTTATAAGTGGTGGAAGCACAAATAAGTAAATAAAATATATAAATAAAGCAAATTAAATGTAATTTCTGAGAGAATTTGTAAGCTAATGTATCATATCGTATCATATCGTTAATAACCCTGTTAACCTTTTTATTTCATGAAAAAGCTTTGCATCTCATTAAGCTGTTCCTGTGGTGTTGCCATTTCTTTGAAACATTGTGAAACTTCTCGTTTAAAATAATTTGAATTAAAAGATCGGGATTTTAGAATAAACATAATCTGACTTCACTTAAGTATCGTGATATTAATGTGTTTATATATATATTTTACTAATGGTATTCAGTGTGTGTGTGTGTGTTTAATCGACAGAGAATGAAAGATAATTGGTGTGACATGGTTTTTTGTCCTACAGGAAATCCACCTCCTTCCAAATGCCGCGTTGATCTTTAATAAATAACTTTTATGGCTGTATTCATATATTTAGCTTTTTAATATTAACCTAAAGTTTTTGAAATTCTCTGATATACTTCAAAATTTCGATAGTCTGATAGATTAAACTAATTGATATTTATGTATGTTTTGGATCGCGTTGTACTTTTTGTTAAGCGTAGATCTTCCTTAAAATGTTGCAAGCTATGATTGGGCTTTATTACTTGAATTTCTACATTAATAATCAAAATTTAGATAAGAATTTTATATATTCTAACTCAACTTGTATTTATACAAAATTCAGGAAATAATTTTATTAAAATTGTCATTGTATAAATTTATATACCGTAGTATCCGGCGTATAACGCGCACCTATATACTTTCAAGCTCAAATGTTTAACTTCTAGGTATACTCGCCGTCACCCCTTTTTTACGGAGAAACTTGAAGTATACGTGCGCAATGATGCTCTTATATTTTGAAGTCATTTATTAAAGGTATTATCCCAGGCTTTTGAAAAAATGTACTTCTAGAAGTACAACCCTTTAATTTCATAAAATATGTCATTTCTTTTAAATAAATAGTATTTCGTTATATGTAGAAGACTTAATTTCTTTTATTGTTCACCTCTTTTTTTATTTTTCAATCCAGCATTTTTATAGCCGTCGTATAACGCGCACCCATAAATTTCGATTTTATTTTTTGTGTTAAAAATGCACCTTATACGTCGAATTTTACGTTATATGAGTTATTTTAATTTTATACAAAATTCTTATTTTGAACGAATTATTTATTTCCACATTTTTATTTCTTCAAGCAATTTTAACTATGAAAAAATTACATCTTATGTTGATATTTTATAAAAAATACACTTTGTAAACAGAGTTTTTAATGTTATGCAGTTCGCGCGTACAATATAAAATTCTGAAAACAAATGCATTCTTTTTAAATTGTTGCAAAATCTTATACCAACTGTTCGAAAGAAATAGGTAAAATAGAACGGATGTGTTATTTTTTATGAAGTGTAGCTGAAAATTATAACACAATATAAGTCTTATAAAAAGTATTGTTCTATTTTTAAGAACAAAATGAGAATGTGTCTAAAATTGATTTTAAGAATTCGTTTGATCCATTATTTGTAAACTTCCTCTCTAAAAAGTTAATTTCTATGTTTGTTAATAATGTTATATTTATGTATCGTTTGATCTTTTTTGAAAAATAATCTTGAATCATGTTTTCGAATCGGAGATTAGTAACGCTTTTTCTTTTTATTAAATAACGAATATTTAAAATTTTAATCTTCCAAATCAGTCAAATTCCCGAACTTACTTTTCTCAATTCGAAGTTCTAAGAAGCACAACTTGATACTTAAAAGTAATGAAGTGACACTTATTTAAGTGTTGGAAAACACTACTTTAAAATAAACTTATTCTTTTTACAGTGACTTTTAAGCCATTTTTCTCTTACCCCCTACCCTTTTGAAATCTCATCATTTCCTTGAATCTGTACGTGTCATGTGTTCAAAAATATCATTCCGACTCCCACCCTATTTTTGAGAATGGAAATGATTTAAGAAATTTAATACCTTCGCCATCTGTTTCGTGTTTTTAGAAGCACTTAAAAATCTTGAACTGCTAGATGTCATTGTAAGTGTTCGTTTCTGATTTGAATAATTTCCAATAAAAATATTACAACGAATTCGGTCTGAAAAATGGTAAAGTGCCCTTTATATTTAAATCCTGCTTTAAAAAGAATTAAAATATTTTAATTGTCTCTCCTCTTCAAACAGCACCTGTTTTTTGCTGTGAGATTTTTAATGCATGAAGTACTTGTTGGAGTGATGGTCTCTGAAGTGTTAAGAGAGCTCATTTGAAGTGGGTTTATATGATGTGAACAGTTGAAGTGGGTAGAGTTGAACTCGAAAAACGCGTATTTCATTTCTTCTTTGTTTATTGTGTCATTCTGTGTGTTATTCTTATCGAATGAAACAAACACTCGTATTTTCCCGAAGAATATATTGTTCGTGGAAGAAAAAATAGGATAAATGTTTGTTTTTATATTAAAGGCATTTTCTTAAAATTTCTTTATGTACTTCCTTGTGAGCTGTATTTACTGTAAAAAAAGTCAATATTTTATACACTTATCGGATTCTTAAAATTTTGCTTAAAATAT
This sequence comes from Trichonephila inaurata madagascariensis, assembly GCA_019973955.1. Taxonomy (NCBI): domain Eukaryota; kingdom Metazoa; phylum Arthropoda; class Arachnida; order Araneae; family Nephilidae; genus Trichonephila; species Trichonephila inaurata. The sequence goes on along the minus strand of BMAV01003682.1, from coordinate 115,978 downwards.
TTTATTGGAAAGTAAGCGGCTGTAGGGTAAGCTTTTTTGATTCTGAAATTACATTATTAAACAGTGGCGTTCACAAGGGTTAGGTTTGGGAGATCTAACCCCTCCGTGTCTGCAATCTGTGAACGCCACTGTCATTAAATGAGAAAGCATTTTCACGAGCGATTTCAAAGAAAAGAAAAACGAAAAATTTTATTCTGTGTTCCAGGGCCACACACAAGAATTTTCCAGAGCGGGGGAGGGGGGTGCAGGATCGAAAGTCCACCATTCTCGTATCATACCCCAATACGCCGCCCAATTTTTTTTTTGTCGATTGTCGGGAACAAAAAAAACAATAAAAAATAAATTATTAATGTAGTATATACATAGAATCAGTGGCGCACGCAGGAATGTTTCATGTTGAGAGGGGGTCCAGGATAGGAAGTCGACCATTCTCGTATCATACCACAGTACGCCGCCAAATGTATTCTTTTGAATTTGTTTATTGTTGGGAACAAAAAATAATAAAAAGTCATGTATTAAATTAATTATTAGGATTAATTAATAAAAAAATAAATTATTAATAACAAATACTTGATTAAATTTTACGTACTATATACATAGGACTATAAACAATCGGAAAAAATCAAGGGCTGTAGGGGATCTATAATATACACCACTCCTTGTGTGAGCCATTGCATAGAATTATAATCAATCGGGAAAGAAAAATCAAGGGCTATGCCCCCACCTTCCGTTGTATGCGCCACTGATGTGTTCACAATATTCAATTAATACCATTGCCAAATAAAATATTTCAAATAAAACATACTAGGGCAAAAACTGGAATAAACTCGTATTTTATTTTAGCAAATATACTCTAAATTGGATAGCATTACTTCGGGATAGCATTTATTAGGGATCAATGTAACCTAGAGAAAGAATATATATAAGAAAAAAAAAGATTTTTTTGCCCAAAATTCTTTTTTTATTATAGAGCACGATACCTATTATGATAAAGAAAACTCCTTTGAAAATATAAAGTTGCGACCGCCTTTTTAGAATATGTGTTTAGCTTAGAGTTTATTCAAAACTTATTTGGTGTTTCGATTCACGTGATACTCGAGTATCGCGCGCGCGCGTCCTGGTCACTCGACCGTCGTTCAAAATTATGAAGTCCGTGGCCAATATCTGTCGTGTTGGAGTGTGACTTAAATCAAAACCAAACTGGTGTTTAGGTAATCGTGTTATTCGGTAAACAAATGAATATCAAAGAAAATTACTGATTTTAAATGAAATGCACACATATATTCGATTACACTACTTTACATAGGGCATGTTATAAAAAAAATTACAAATTCTTTGTTTTAAACTCTGCTTACATTTTATATTGACGACGCTTTGCACACTGATAGCAATAATTGCTTATTTAAGCGTTATTGTGTTTGCGACATTTTTTATAATAATTTTGCACAGTTACGGAATAAAATTCTTGTCTTTTCCCTAACTAAAATAATTATAATTAATATTAAATTTTTATTGCTTATCTTCACTTGTAACCTTTTTTTTTCTCTTTATTTGTAGGGGTCATGTTAGACAATGTGGATAGTATAAATTTGTTCGAGGAAAGACGTGAAGATGACGATAACATAACACCATCCAATGGACCCACATTTCGGTAAGTTTTGTTTTTAATATATATGCACGCGTGTGATCTTGTATTCTTGGACAGACTTGTTTGTGTCCTTTGTAATTCTAATTTGTCAAGAAATGCTTTCGTTCCTATTTTATATTAAGGAAACGTAAACTATTTTAAATACTTCTTTTGGGTTATTAAAAAGGAAATAGAATTCATTGGCGGATAGAAATAGTTATTTTGAAATTCCGAATCGCTTTGAGACCAGTGGCAACAAGGGTCCTGGGGTCCGACCCCCAAAGCCCTTGATTTTTTTCCGATTGTTTATAATTCTAATACGTAAAATTCAATTAAATATTTGTTATTTATGATTAATTTTATTAATTAATGCTAATTATTTATTCAATAATTAGTTTCTTACTGTGTTTTGTTCCTGAAAATCGACAAAATCAAAAAGAGCATGATACAAGAATGGTGAACTTTGCGCTACTGCTTGAGACTTAGAATTCATTTATATTTTCCTGTAACCAAGGAATCCATTTGAAGGCAGATAATTGTTATCATTTCTTTTTTCTAAATAACATAATGAATTTGTATGTAATTGATTTTTTTTTAATGGATACAATAGAATAGAAGCATTTAATTGAAACAAGCCTGGTAAAAGCGCGCATTATTTAAATAAAAGGAACAAGTTAATATTTCCTTTTCCGAAATGAAGTATTAAAAATACTTTCACACATATATTTTCATAGGAATTTAAAAGCTCTTATAGTTATATGGTAGTTTTTCTGAGGAAGGGGGATTCCCTTTCAAAGGAAACACATAATTGTAAAATATTTTTTGCGCAATTTTTTTTAAATAAAGGCTTAATTTTTTTTGTTTGTATTTTACTTTCTAATATTTTCAAAACGATTTTTCAAGGGAGGGCACGTTTTTGATCGTAAAAGTAGCATATTCATTCATGAATTTTTAGGATATTCAAGCCTGTATATTATAGCAGTGCTCCGCAACCTTTTTTTCGCTGCGGACCGGTCAACGTTTGATAATTTTACCGTGGCCCGCTGAGGGTGGAATGTTGATTTATATTTTAAATTGTTTTGATTCAACAATTTTAATTTAGTTACATTTAAATATGCCTTCAGAATAAAATATAGTTACACCAAAAATGAATACAAGTGACTTAACGTGGAATATAGTGATTTCTGTGGAAAGTTGCGCAAATCCGAGAGAAATGCACCACTTTAAATAAAATGGCAATAGTTTAATGTTCTTTAGGTGACCCGCCACCATTTGATCCACGGATCGGTACCGGTCCGCGGACCGGGGGTTGCGGATCACTGTATTATAGAATATACGTTATTAAAGATTCTTCCATTTGTGAGATTTCTGTATCATGTTGTACCTATTGTTTATTCTTTTCCTTCTGCACTTCAAAGTTTTATAGAAAAATAAGAAATATTCTATTAGGGTTGACAGACCATGACTAGATATTATTTTTTCGCTAAGATATTATTTCGGTAGCTTCAAAAAGATGTTTAGTGGAAGCGAAAACTAACCTATCATTCATTGTCATTATAGCTCATACGCATTTATTCTTTCTATGCGCTACTATCGTTTTGAAAAATTCACACTACCTTTATGTTATGTATTTTTGATTTCTAAAAACAATCTCCCCTTGGTATAAACATACCTTTTAAGCAATCCTAAAAGCACATTCTTTTTTTTTAAAGAAAATATCTGTTTATTATTATCATTTTTTATTCGGTACTTGAAGGGACGAAAAGGTAAACAATTCTGTAAATGGCTCTTCCGTAACATTTTGATTTATTTTCCATTCTAAATAAAGTTCAGAAACCTCTTTAAACTGCTCATTTTATTTGTTCTAGGCACTCAAAACTAATACTCAATGATATTTGTCTAAATTTTCTTTTGAAATTGCGCTATTATTATTCGGAAATGTTTAAAAGATGCGCTTCTACTGTTCTGAGGAGCGGCTTTAAATTTTCCGAGATTACGTAATATTTTTTTTCTTCTTTTTTTTCTTTTTTATTCATCATAATAAAATTCTTTTGAGAAATTAATTCAAAAATCTCTTGCAGTTTGGATTTGTTGTATGGTTTTGAAAAGTTTTTTGGAATCAAAGATTATACAAAATATCTTTTGAAGCGTATATACACATATTTTTTTTTTGAAAAATTGATTATGTGTAGGCATAGTATTAACAGCTTTGTTTGAAAATCAAATTCACTTATGTTTTATTTCCGGATTCATTCAACCGTGTTATGAGTTGAGGAATACAGCTTCTTGGAACCTTTTTAAGCAATTAATTTTCTTATCAATGTTATGTTGTTGAAATTTTTGACATTGCAACTGCTAAAATCTTGTTAAATTCTGTGAAAGCCATTTTCACTAGACTTTTTATTATTTTTAATAGTCACTACAGTTTCTTTAAAAATCGATATGGCCTATTATCATTGTCATTCATAAATTCCTTCTCTTTTTGAACTAATTTCAGGAATAAAATTTTATACCAACCTTTCTAGTAAGCTTAACCCTTTATCTACCGCATTATAATTTACTGCAGTTTTTTTCATGCAATATTTTTTTTCTTTGAATCACTACATTGAAAATTAAGGGATATACATAAACAAAATACTCAATTTTGAGAAATTTAATCCGTTAGAGCTAATTAATTAAAGATATTCAACTGTAAAATTAATTATATACATTGTTCACTCTTAAAATAAATAATCGAATCGTTTTCTAAGGTCTTCATTAACATACAAAAAAAAATAAGACACCTTTTAAAATTAACTACTTTTTCGGAACAAAAATGACAATCTTCACAATCCGATCAAAATGTCAGCTGAAAACGCAATTTCTGCTACAAAACTATTCGCCTTCCCCGCTAAAATACTCATCATAGAATCCGTGCTGCCGTGTATCTTGGAAGAGTGGATTTAATAAAATATTCCTGATAAGTATTATCAGTGTAACGTCGTGAGTAGTTAGCAAACAAGAAAATTTGTCACAGCCTCATTTTAAAATTAAAACAGTATTTATTTGCTTCATAGATTACTAAAAAGTCCAATAAATATGCCAAACCGGGCGGACAGTCTATTTCACGGAGTTCAATCCTTTTTCCGAAAGGCACTCGCTATTCCCTTTTCTTTTCAGGGCTCCTATCCTGTTTTTTCTCCTTCCAGGGCTCTACATCAAGTCTTCCATCCAGGGCTCTCCTCTCTGTCTCACTCCAGGGCTCTATCTCTCTGTTTCCATCCAGGGCTCCATCTCCGAGTTTTCTTTCTCCTCAAAATCAACCCCTTTTAAACACCAGGGGCGGGTCCACAACACGCCCCTCGTCTTCCTGATTGGCAGGCCAAAAAAGGTCTGTCCTCATCCCCTGGCCACATTGTGCGGCAAACACAAACACATTCCTGGTCTGTCTGGAATTTAAGGGCGCCATAATTCTCATCTAACTTCTGAAACTCTTATTCATCACACCACCTGGGTTTTATAACCCATTCTCTCGGCACCGGCTTTCATACAGGCTTCGCCTATATGTCAACCTATTGTCACCGGCTTTCTTTAGATATTGCAACTTCCAGACTCGATGTCTGCGTTTGTCCGAGGTCAGACAATAAACAATGACCCCATGGCCACGTGCTCTTGTCACCTAACGACTGTTTGGAGTCATAAAACTTCGCATGAATAGATGGGTCAGGTTCACCCCAATCGAAGACGTCACATCAGAGTATTCGTAAAAATGGTTATTCTATGTAATTTTAAAGTGAGTGGGACTTATAAGTACCGTCTGTTGATTAAGTGTTAAGTGGCCGCGTTAACCGAGTTGTCAGGATTGTGAACTCGCGGCCGATATTGTATCGACTGAGTTGTGTCTTTGTGCCTCTGAAGACTCGCCAGTTCAATCTGTCAAGGTCTTTACGCTGACGTAATGAATGAGGTGCGAGTTTGAATTCTTTCTCATCGCTTGATCATGTTTCAAAATTATAAGATTTGTCGCTGGTAACTCCTGTGTTCCTTCAAAGTGCATATTAACCACTTAATTATCCAAAAGAATTATCCACTTAATTATGAAAGATTGTCCAAAATTTTTGAATTTCAAGTCATCACATGGGTGTGGTGTGGAACTTTGGAAGGCCACCTTATATAGGAATCGTCATCGTCATTATTTGTGACCTTGGTTCAGAATTACAGTCCGTCACAATGGCCTTTGTGCAGCATCGTTGTGCGTCATCATTAAGCAGTCAATTAATTTAAGAATTTAAGTGTTCCCTCGAGTTCTAATTCGTATTGATATTAAAATTGTATTTTAGATTAAAAATTGTGCTTTTTTTTTATTTTGTTTTACATTGTACTGAAATATAAGTATTCAAAAAAATTGAGTATTTTTCAATAAAAATTCATTTGATATCCTATAAATCCTGTTGTATTTTAAAAAGATTTCATATTTTTTTTCCTGCTATATAAATATCTGAATAATAAAACGTCTCTTAAGTGAGATTTTTTTTTTAAATATTTAATTTCTTTGTTTAAAAACCTTATTTATTTTATGCATTTTAAAAAGATTTATCTATTTAACTTGAGCAATGTGGAGCCATATTAGAGTGTGGCTCATAAATTGACAGATTAAAAGGAATAGGGTGATCTAATTTCGTAATAATATTGAAGATGTTATGCATTCTTCAACTGGGTCCATTATGGAAGCGAGACGTGAATGTGATTTGATAAGAATACTTTTAAGAAGTCGAGTGCTTTTGAAAAATGTTACTTATATCTAGATAAGTATTTTTCTTTTACCATTGCTTAGAATTCTGTGAAATATTCTCAAACATCTCTTCTTTTTTTTTTTAATATGGAACTTCCAAGGATAGTTTAGTCCTAATCTTAATTATTTTATTAACCATTTTCTGCTGAATTGAAATGAACTGTGAATTAAAGCTTTTAAAGAACTTTAAAGCTCACACATTTTCATTTCATACTTTAAATCTATAGTTGAATCAAACGTTTTCAAAGAACTTTTTCTTGTGTTAATAGTGTTTTTCCTCGAGTTCGTATATGTCATAGTTTAGTAACTGTCCATAAGTTTGTTGCATTAACTACTGTTAAACAGTGGCGCACACAAGGGAGTGGGGTCCGCGGGTCCGGATCCCCCTCCCAAAGCCCTTAATTTTTTCCGATTAATTATAATCCAATGTATATAGTACGTAAAATTTAAATAAGTATTTGTTACTAATAATTAATTTTATTAATTAATGCTAATTATTTATTGAATAATTAATTTTTCACTGTTTTTTGTTCCCGAAAATCGAGAAAATCAAATGGAGCATGATACGAGAATGGTGGACTTTTGACCCCTCCCTCCCCCCTTGAAAAATTCCTGTGTGCGGTACTGCTGTTGAATATCCACCAATAAGGAATTATTTGTAAAGAATACACGCCGTCACATCATAAAATAAGTGTTCAATATTTCCATCTGAGCAGATTTGAAAATATGTTGAAATGACCTTGATTGAGATAATTTAAATGCCATAACAACTTTAGGCACACTTTTTAAGTAATTAAATTCATTACGCTTTCAAAAGTTGTGACTGTAAATACTGCTTCTCCTTGCGTGTATATTTATTTTAGTCTTGTGACCGTCAATTTGTCGGTGAATTTTTCTGGAGTCGTTTCTTCCAAACATTCTTCCACCAATACGAAATTATTATTTCCAAAGATCCCCGCTCCGCCATCATGATGATTCATAAATTTTCGACGTTTCCTGCCGTAAGTTGCTGACAGCCCCATCCAAACACGGTATCCCATTTCCTCCTGGAGGGGATTGGGCCCTCTTTCTTGCAGAAAGACCCCTTCTTCCCCTCATTAGGAAACTTGACTTTGCCTACGTAGTTACCATGTGGCGGGTGAACTCTCTATCCACACATTTCTCTCTCCTTGCTTCATTAGTTTTTGGCTCTTTCCTTCCACTTATTTCACTTGGGTGTGGTGTATGTGAACTCTTAGCGAGATCTAGTTTCCTTGATGGACGGTGGTAATTGAAAAAGTTACCATTATGAGTTGCTGGAAACAACGACGCAGATGAGTTTTGTGAGGATTATTTATTTTTGCTTTGATATGATGAGTGATGTAGAGTGGTTGATGACTGTGACATCCGTGTTCTTTATGTAAACTTAAAGAAACTTGGTAACTTTTTTTTAGAGCAAATGAACTAAGTAATATGGTGCCAAATTATAGATTTTCATTGACTTGTATGTTACAACGTTAAATATGGAAAATTAATGAATGCTTAATAAGGTATTTGGTAATTAAAAATCAAATTATAAGTTCAGTTGTTCTAAAACTGAATTTTAAGTCAAAAGTGACAAAGAAAGTTTATACTGTTTGCATACTGTTAACCTGTGTATAGCTCGCTCGGGTTTCGAGAAACACGCTACAGATTAAGTGAACAATGCGTCTTTATTATTGGCTCATCAGTCCCAGGTGAGTTCTGGCCTTCTCAAGCAGCTTTCTCTTGGTTAATATTTCCTAGCAATTCTCTCCACTTTTTGATTTTTAAGGTATTTAAATCTCTTTCGATGCAATCCATTTGAGTTTATTTCTACTCTAGAGCTTCCTTATACCCAGCCAGAAAAATTCATACTGTGCACTTTCATGCGGATCTAATAACTAGCCCACTTGATTCTTTGAAATTTAATAAAAATTATGGTGTTTGGTTCCCTAAAGATACGCAAAACTCAATCTGATTTTTTATGCCAAGTTTTATCTATCTTCTATCTTAGAAAAATACCCTCTCAGTGTTTTTCTCTTAAAAAACCCCAAGAGTTCCTTCAGGGACGTTGTAAGGCAGGGGCAAACTGGGCTCAAAGCCTCGGCCTCAGGAGAGCTCCATCTCGTTCTCGACTGAGCCTCAATAAGTTCACGATTCGGATAATTTTAATTCGTCAAATGTTATTCCCGGGCATTATACTCTCTAAAATGTTTGATGTTATTGAAAAAGAAATATATTATTAACAGCTGATTTTGAAGGCAATGATTTTGTGAATTTAAAATGTAGAAAATGAATTATCTAATAAAACGCCATTTTTTTATGTGGATTTGTTGAACTTCACATGTATATACACCAAATACGATGACAGAATCGCAAATGGGTTCCTAATTTTCCATAGGCGTCCAGGATTTCAAGAAATCTTAAGATGTTCTTGAGAGATTTTGACCCGCGATCACTCGCGCGGGGTGTTCTGTACACCCCAGCAACAAGAAAATCCTCCCAGGATTCTGAAAAGAATGCGCAGAACCCCGATTTTTTCTGTAGCTGCACAATTTTAGGTCATTGAACCTTCAGGCCTGATGCAATCCCTCTTTTTCGAACGATTGGAATGTAATGACCTTCAAAAATTTATCTGGGGGCTGAAAACTCCCTCGAGAAGTTGAGCATTTGTACACAGTTTGCTCTGAATGTTTGGAAAATGATTAAAATATTATTTTTCTACTTTTTTCTATCATTATCTCATTAATTATAAAGCATATTTATTATACTGGTATATACGTTTTACTGGTTTATGAAAAAATATGAAATTATGTGTTTCAAAATGTGAAAATTTTGTAGGTTTAGTTTAAATTAATGTTAGTTTCATTTGCATGTAATAAATTTAATAATTTTATTTGTATAATACAAAAAATATATTGTACTTTATAAATATGTATCATAATGACTTAATTTTATTTTCATAATGAAACACACGTGTTAAAAGTTTGGGGTGTCCTTTGGGGGGGGGGGGCCGCGCGGGGGGCGCGGGGGGCAAAAACAGGCGCGAGTGACCGCGGGTTAAGAGATCTTGGAAAAATTAAGTTCTTAAATTCACGCACATTTTCATGTTTTAATTTCATCAGACGTAGCATGCATTATATATATTACAGCAATTAATCGCGTACTATATGTTAAAAGATATCTAGTATTTCATGTAGCAAATTTAGATTCGAATGACGTAATCAAAAAGATCATTGATATATAAAATCGAAAGTGCGATCACACAACTGAATATCAAAACTGTATTCATAAAACGCAAATTGTTTCATTAAATGTTCGCTTACAATACATTTTTGATCATATTTGGTGATGATTAAAACAAGTCATTTACTTTTTGCAATTTAATGCACTATCAAAAAAACTAGAGTATTTTTTTTTTTTTTTCATCTTGTATGTAGAATATTTTCTATTCCCTAAATTATATTTCATTTTGATTATAGGCTTTGGGGAACTAAAATTTTACATCAATTCCTATCAAAATCTACTGTGATAGGCAAGGTTATTACATTCGCGACGAGATACTTGGATAAGACTGTTGACTAATGTGCCTGCGCAAAAGCTAAATTCGGGGTAACTCTGCTGATGGTTAGGTACTGACAAAAAGCTTCCAAATCAGCTTAGTTTTTATCTTTTTGCTCGGAGTCTGACCTCTTGCCTGTCGCCTTTCTCTGAAATCTCTTCTGAGAATCCCAGCAAAAGATGTGCGAACAAAAACACTTCCAAAGAGGGTCTTTCCGCCCGTATTATTTGGGGTGACTGACAAGGGGGTCGTGTGCAAATAATACAATTCGTGTTGATGAGCTCTGCTCAAGAATATTCTGTTTATTGGGAACGTATTTGTTTAATTCATGTGTCACATTCACGATTGGAATAATGTAAGAAGTAAAATGGGCGAACTAACTATTATTGAATTCTGTGCTCTTGCACTTTATGAATCAAAGTAACTGACAAATGATAGCATCCGTTTCTAATGTTGCACAGTTCTAAGCAATATGTGGTATCGATTCAGGGGCGTAGCTACCGCCATATCAATTGCATCAATGATACGGGGCCCCAAAAACTACAGGGCCCCCAACATGTGTAACCTACAGTACCACTAACAGTGCTTTCTTTTCTAAAAAAGGGCCCCCGAAGGAGTTTTGATACGGGGCCCACTCAGAACAAGCTACTCCAGTGTATCGATTCATAAATAACTATATATTTTATCGTAGGTATGTGTAAACCAACTTTGTGTATTCTTCAGAACTACAGCAGTAACTCTTACCGTTGTGTTACGCTCGAGATGTTTATTATGTTTTTCATTTCATGATGAATTCATATATTTAATGAGCATGTTGGCAATGAATAAAGGGATAGTCCCGTTTTATTTAGTGACTTGTCTTGTTGTCTCCAAGCTCAGCCAAAATGTCTTTTGCTTTTCTTTCTTTCTTTCTTTTTTTTTTTAAAAAAAAATTCTAAAATTTTAAAAAACAACAACATGTAATTGACTGTATAACGTCCAGTAATGGCGGGAGATGATGACAGTGGAGTACACAGATCTCTCGCATGGGGGCTACATTCTAAAAAACACGTAAATGTAAGAGCCAATGGGTATTTTTTATGGTAAGGATTATGAGTTTTTAAACCATTCCCCCCCTTCCTTGTGTACACCACTGGATGATGGCATATACCCGACACATTCAACTGAATAAAAAGCTCATTGGCTAATTTTTGTAATAAAATCAAAGTAAAATTTAAGATGACTCTCATTAAGAATTTTCCATTCTTATTAGGTATCAACATTAAATATATATTTGTACCTCTTAGCAATTAAAAAATATAAATAAATAAAAGTTAATTTTAAGGTGACTCACACCAAGAGTTTTTCATTCTTATTAGGGATCAACATTAAATTTATACTTAAGCACTTAAAAATATGACCAAATAAGTTTATTTTCGCTTGTTCATTTATCCTCTTTTCAGTAATAAATGGTGTTTTTGAAGAAATATGCGTTTTATTAATATGTATGCCTAAATATTAGTAATGTCCCGTTTTGTGGAAAATTTGTCCGTTTGGTCCCAAATTTTCTCTAGAAAAAAATGCGTTAATATCTCGTTCTTCGTATATATCACATGTTGTATTCTTTACGCCAATAATTTTTATTCTGCTTACGATACGTATTTTATATGCTTTGATGATATAATTGACGTATTTTTTTCCTCTTTGCATAGACTAAATGAACATTATAAATCTGTTGATATTCTTTAGCAATAATTTGTACTTCTCTCTTGGTTGATTTCTAGCATCGATTGAAACCCTTCTGAACATTTTCTGTCACAATTATTTACATTTCAACTTTCACGAAGTGCATTATGTTAAATGCTAGGAATTTATAATATAAGATAATACATATTATAAGTCGATAATTTCTTCCTTTTTTTTAATATTTAGCTTCAAGCATTATTTTGCAAAGTTTTCTTCTGTCCAAACACGCATTCTTATTAAATTAATGTTTTATATCGCCATCTCCCGAAAAAATATATCATTGCGCCAGTTACATAACGTGTTCCCAAATTGAAAGTTTTAGTAATACCACAATTTTTATATGATCCACATTTTAATGCCAAATTCCGTCGCTGCAGAATGTCTGAAGTAACCAGAAGCCTTGGGGTGGGACCCCGACCCCGAGTGGGGGAGGGAGTACAACTGTCGTAAGGGTTGGTGGGCGTGTTCAGGGAACACACAACTCAACTCCAGACCCTTCTGATGTCTGTGAGTAGAAGAAATATTTCAAAAAGCCGCTGACAAGAAAAACGTCTTCTTTTGGAGTCCTGCTCCGGATCTTCCAGTTCTTAGTAGAAACCGTTTTATAGATCTTAGGGGGGAGGAAAAGCATCGTCTATAGTTATAAAGAGGGGGCGAGAAAAAAAAGAATTATGGGATGGAACGTCGGATCACGTGGTTTTGCCAGAAAGTTTATGAGCGCGTGTTTCTAGTACTATTCCCTTCCTTCCCTTTTGACAGCTTGTTGTTTGGTCTATCCGGCAATAGTGCCTCCCCCTTACCCTCCTTAATCAACGGGTTTTTTTGTAATGGCATGTTAGGAGGACGATAAAAATGTCGATGAAAATTTGAGGAGGATCCGTGGATGGTCATTGAAAGCTACTATGTCTTTCTGTGGTGGTCATTAAATTATCCGCGTTTAGAAGTGCGGCTATGAATTAAGTCTGGCTGAAGTGCCATTATTTGTTCCACTGCGTTGATTTGTCGCCTTTGGCTGTGTAATGATAAACGGCACCCATTATCGAGTCGACGATGGGGATTAATTTTTGAATGAAACTGCTGTTAAAGCAAATATTAAAATATACATATAATTTCTTTTTTAAATTCGTTAACATAGAACAGTGCAGTCAGTGAACGATATTTGCGTATTGTATTGATATGCATTCTTAAAAATAAGAATTTAAATTTTAATCTTTATTTTGAGGATTGCATTGAATTAGACCTGGGTTGGTGAACCGCAGCTCATCAGTCTTTTGCCTCTATGAATTATTAAAAAAAAATTAATCATATGTACTAAAAATTGTTTTTATATCTCTGTAACTATTTATTGAAAAAATTTCATATACATTTAAATATTTGATTGGCTTGATATTGTTATTTTTACTTATTTGGGAACGGAGATAAAGAATAAAAAGGAGCTGGCCCCAGAAATTTACAAAAGAATCATTGCTGCAAATAGATGTTTTTATTCCTTGAAGAATTATTTAAAATCCAGTTTTCCCAAATTAAGAACTAAGTTGCTTCTTAAGGAAGCTTTGGAAATCTTCGAAAGACGCTGCATTCTTGGTGGGGATCCTAGTGAATGGATCATGAAGAAGATCTAACTTAGAACTCTACAAAATTTACAAACAACCTGACATTGTAAACTTTGTCAAATTACAGAGATTTGAATGGGTTGGTCATCTGGTTAGAATGAATTAGATCGTTGCTGCAAGAAAAGCTTTCTGGTAAAGCCCATGAGAAATAGACATCGGGACAGACCCCCATCAAGCTGGATTGACTGTGTTGAAAAAGACAAGATTTTAAAGGTCAAACACTGGAAACAGTTGCCAAAAGTAGGGATGCCTGGAGAAGGCCAGGGTCCACCATAGACTGTCGAGCTATTGAAGAAGCAAATTGTTGTATCTGCTGGAATTATTATCCATTATAACAAAGCTTACTGAGAATCAGTGAAAATATTACAATTAGTTCTAAAGCAGTAGAAGTCTGAATTTACTGGTGAGAGGGCTGCCATTGGAAGACATACCTTAGAGTGATTTCTAGAAACGTTTATACTTATTTGCACCCATGAGGTCGGGAGCTCTCATGAACAAGAAATAAACTCTCAATACAAGTAACATAAACCCGTTTCCTATTTTATGATATGTTTAAGGTTTAATAAAAGAAGTGTTAAAATAACTTATATGGAAAAACCTTTAAAAAAATCAATTTTTATATTATTAACGTAAACATGAAATCCCAGAATAAAGCGCTTACGGTATTATTAGTATAGAATTTTTATCACGGGGCTTCAAAATTTAAGTTTACATCATGAAATTTTCACGTTTGTTCTTCCATCGAGCCACAAAGAAATGTAAAACATCTTCCACATTTCTTAGTTTTTGAAGAAATATAAAATATTTGGATAACACATTATTAAAACTTCATTAAAAATATTAATTGGAGCACATACACGAAAATTATGATAGCGAGACATCTTTTAGAGCCCTATAGAGCAAGCGTATACATATAAATAGCTTAGGCTCTTTGATAGTTAAGCTCTCTTTTTAACCTTTTAACGGTCATGCCCGAGATAATCTCGGGCACAGCACTAGTGTTCGAAAATGTCACGCCCGAGTATTACTCGAGTGCATCGTAATGTTTTACCCGAATATATATCGGGAGACGTTTATTTCGGCTTCATCTCTGTCAAACACGACTGATTCTCGGGAAAAGTTAATGTGCGCTCAATTCAATAGGTGGCAGCACTTCATTGAAGATTTCAAAGGTTAGAGGTTAGAAGTTCTTTGATTCAAAAAAATTTGACAATTTGTGTACCCAATTATCAAAATAACTTGACAGTTAAAGGGTTTTAAGGCTCTTTGATCATTTGTTTACCCCAGAATCACGCAAGTAAGATGTCACTTTTATCCGAATGGCTTTTTCTACTATTCTTGCATGAATTCGTGAACATTTGATGGCGCGTTTAGTAAAGACTTTATTGATTGCAATGTTTCTATGTATTTAAAACAGCAAATAGTAATTTTGATCAATCATTGTTTTAAATATTATGTAGCTTAGATCTGAGCGGATGAAACGTTTCCTTGTGCATTGCCTGCCAGTATAAAGTCAGTTTTGAGCATTTGAATCGATTGCCTATTCTAGCATTAAATATACAATGAAAGACAAAAGTTATATACATTAAAAACTAAACATGAAGTGACATTAAAGCCTAACGCCAAAAGATTATTTGCATACTTGGTGAGAATTTTGAAATGTTTAAGGTTGTTTATCATGCTTGGATGATTATATTTGGTATTCTACTTTCCTAAGAACGAAATTGACTGCTTTAAGCCGTGTCGCTACAGCTAAGGCATAGCAATTTTCTTTTCACTCTATTATGATTGTAATAATAGTTGCAGTTTATAAACCTTTCTGTAATTCATTTATCGTAAACTCTTTTTGCACGCAATCTCTTTTCTTACGATTTTTTAAAAAAAATGTTTCGAACATATCTCCTCCTGAATTTACTAAGTTTGTTGCATTTTTATTGTCGAACCGAGTAAACAATTTTTTTTTAAATTTGAAATTTTTTTTATGTAAAATAAAGGAAAATTGTGAACGAAATATAATAAGGTGTAAAATTCTCAACTCGTAAAATGACGAATATTATAATTGAATTTTAGCGAATGTGTAATGAAATGTTTTTAAATTTAATTTATTTGAATGTTTTATTGGTCATCCTCAAAACTTTAATGATATTCTTTTAGTTGTACAACAAAGCAATAAAATTCACTGTTTTATGCTGCATCATTTTTTGCTTAAAGTATCTGTACTTTTAGAACATTATGTTCTCTTAAAAGGGTACAATATGATTATATCTGCTGTTAGCAATGCTGTCTATCTAATTATAATTATTGTCCAATCCATTGTATATATTAAAATCTTATTAATGATTTAAATCTTTTTTCTAATCTAAACTTCTAACCCGCCCTCCTCTTTTTCATTCATGGTGTAATCATCAAATCAAAACGCTGAATAGAGAATTCTTGGATCAGTACGAAATTGTTGAAGCACGCTGCACTTAAGACCGGAAAAGTACGCATTAAATTACTGAAGAGCTCGAAAGTGGTTAAAAAATGTATCGATAAATTGTGATTTTAGGCATATATGATTCTGTACAATTCACTCAAAATGCGTTTTTAGCGATTATCTCGCTTGGTTGGTGACATTCTACTTTTTTTTCACAAAGCTAAGAACTAAATCCTTTTCAGTAAGCCGTATCGTAAACTCCCGCGAATCATGCCAACTCTTCTGTCCATAATCTTAACAATTCTAATAATAGCCAACTGGCCCCTATTGGGTTCTGTCTATCCACTTGTAAGTCTCGTTCCCCACTCTTTTTGTGTTTCTCCAGTGGTAATTCGAGAATATCCTGAATCGGAACTTTTGACACAACTCTCTGCCATACGTGGTCATTAAACACAAAAAAAGCCGCCAAGAAGAAAAAAATTCCATAACCCCTTTTTGGCAGAGCGTTTCAATCAATAGTCGCGGTTATCTGAAAGAGAGAAGGGATTCAGAATTCAACGAATCTCACGGAATGGTAGATAGATGGCTTGTTCGAGTTTCGGATGGGTAGGGTTCTTTTATGCCCTTCTTTCCATCCCCCCCCCCTCTTGTGGTGGATTGTCTGAAAGTGAATGATTTATGCGAACTCTACTGTATTTGCACAAAATTTGGCTTCAGAGCGTTCAATCACGCGCATAGTCCAGAATAGTTAAACCGTCAATGGATCTGACGTGAATTGTAAAAAGACTCACTTTCTCAAAGGATGTAATATTTTGCCGCCATCAATTCCTGGAAACGTATTTTGGAAATGTTTCGGTGGTTTAATGGATCGGTCAGTAACTGGCGATTTGCGAGGGGAAAAGTTAGTGTGAAAATATAAATCTTTTTTTGCTGTCGGTTACGTTTTTTTTTTACTAACGATTCATTGCTTTTAACATTTCTTACGAACAATACTTGAAGGTCGCTGTAAAAGTTTTAGCACCTGGGGGAAAAAAAAAACGCATTTAATAGAAAATAGCTTCGCATTTACGCGGGCACTAGGTGATCGATGCTGTGATAAACTTAAGTATTATTTCGTTTGTGTAATGTGTATTTGAATAAGAATATTCATTTTGTATTAAATCATAAACAATTATATCTTTTCTTTTCTGTTACTTTTTCTTTTTACAATGGGAAGCTTTGTTAAAAGTACCACATGTGTTTAGTTACAACTACTTTTAGAAAAAGAAAAATAATTATTTCATTTACTTAAGATATGCATCTAGCACTATACTTAAAATAATTAGGATAGTAAATGTTTTTTTAACAGTTTACTATTAAGTGTTTATTGAATTGAAACAATTAAATTTTATTATTATTTTTTTAAAAATTTTTTTAAGTCTGAACAGTTTTTGTTTCAAGATAAAGAGAAAAATCAAAATTTCAGGTTAATTCGAAATGCTCGAATTTTTCATTTGTTTATCATTAATTTCCTTTTTTCATGTACGTCTTGAGGTACAATTTGTGCAAAACATAATTGAATACTCCTTTTTCATCAAAGTATAAAGTATATTGAGAATACATTACAGAAAGTACTTTAATTTACTTTTTAAAAGTGATTAACTTATGCATTCCTTTTAACTTATGAATTGACTAATTAAATACCTTTTTAAATGAATTCCCTCATCCTTTCTTATAACTAGTCAAAATATTTGCGTAAAGTTTTAATTATGGACTCTCTCTATCTCTCTCTATTACTGATATTTCGCAAAAATTTAAGAAATGAAGTTTATATTTTCTTATTTCTTTTGATAAAAATCGAATTTGGCACCTAGAAGACTTGTTGACAATTTCAAACAATTCTATTCTAATGGTATTTTGAATTATGGAAAATCGTAATTTCTAAATAAAAACGACTCGTTTTACTTGTTGAGCAAAGCCTTAATTCAAAGACGTTGTGCAGAAAATATGTTGATTTCTATATATGTGATTTAGTATAATTAATTTTCGATTAAAGTTGAATGCCTTTAGAATAATTCTATAGTGACTGGGAGTAATATATAACGTAGCTTTGAGCGATAAAATTCAATTCTTAAGATTGGTTTAAAATCCCCTGCGGCGTATGCTCTGCAGTCGTTTGTATTCCGAGCCATTTCTGGCACCCTACAATTTTAACGACTTATAAAAAAAGGAGGCGTCAAAGCTATTTTCTAGTAATTGGTTTTCTATTTCTTGCATTTTGTTTACAATTTCTTTTTCTTCTCTCTATTTCCAAAAAGTGTGCATTTGCACTTCACAATATCAACGCGGCTAACCAAAGTTCTTTTTTTTCTTTTCTGCTTCTTCTGTAAGACGAAGAATAAAATTAAAAATAAAAAATAGAATGCTAATTTTCCGTGAGAATCTCGGGGGTAAACGCTAAAAAGAAAAAGAGAAAAAAAAAATTAGGAAGGGGAAAAAAAAACGAACAAAAATTGAGTTTTCTTTAACAAAGAGTGCTTACTTCCAAACTTTCCCAAGTTAATAGTTCCCGGTTTTCATAAACTTATTTTGCTTCTCTTGTTTATTGTGTTGAGGCATTTTTCTTCTGTTCTTTCTCTTCACATTTCTAGGCTTTTTGCTTTAAAAATCAGTGACAGCTTGTGTTTTGTGTTATTTCGCAAAACTCGGGATTGTGTGTTTTTTGGTGGTTTTGTTCGATGATGTGTAGGGTAGAGTTTTTTTTTTTACCTAGACAGGCCGTGCTTGGAACTTCTTCACTGTGCAGTAACCAGTGATTAACGAAGGGGAGGGGGATGAAATTCTACAAACAACTGGAAAAGGAAGTGACGGTAAGAAAAAAAAGGTGAAAAACGAAAAACAAAATATACACAAAACACACTTAAAATTAAGGCTTCCACTCAACCGTCTGAAGTAAAAGTGAAAAAAAAATTACCGTGAATTATTTCTATATAAAGATTTCGTCCACATGTGAGCAATCAATTGGTACTATGATGAATGGTGTTCGTGCCTTGCTTACATTTTACTGGCTTTACTTTTTTTCATTTTTTATGCCGTCATGGTCCTTGGCCATGGGGGTGAATTTCGCATAGTTAACACCATTAATTTTACTATTCTTTGAAAATAGCACATGGATATTAAAAAATTTACTATACAGGATGTCCTGTAATAAATAATGCAATATTTGATATGTAGTAGGTGATAACATTGTCTACAATTATTCCAAAATGTATGTGCATTTTTAAAAGCTTCTATAAATAGCGTTGTTGCTGTTGCGCCATCTATGGTAAGAACGTTACTTATATTGTATAGTTCCTTTGTATTTAGGTTTTTCTTTTTCGGATTGGCTTGGCCTGTCCCACCCGCCGTCCTGATAATTTATTTTAATTATATTTATGTTTTAATAGCTTTTTAAGTGTATAATTTTAATTCCTTTTAAAATATCCAAGCAAATCTCTATGGAAAATAGATTCTCTGTTTTAATTGATTTCTATTACCATTGGGCAAATTGGAGATTTTCCACACCCATCTTTATGTAAAGACAAGAGATAGCCCAACAGAGCTAAGTGCTCCAATAACAACCTCCACGAACTATGTATTGGAAAGTTTTGTTTGAAGTTGAGTGGCAACTCACTCAAGCTGTTGAAAACAAACCGAAAAAGAATTGTAACGGTACGAATAAACTGAATGAGAAGTTGTAAAGCGGTTTTCTATAGTAAATAGTTGTAATATATTTAAATAAACGTGAGTTACCTTAAAAAACTTCTTGCTGGCAATTCATGAGAGCCTCTAATTAAATCAAAAACAATCAAGGATCATTTTCGGTTAGTATGAATATCTGTTAGTTATGGATTGTTTGTTAAAAAAATTATTTACCCAAATTTATTCTGGTTATGAGGTACAATGATCAGTGGCGCAAACAAGGGGGTTGATTTTTTTTTTCCCGAGTAATTACAATTTTAAGTATATAGTACGAAAAATTTAATTAAGTATTTGTTATTAATGATTAATTTTATTAATAAATTCTAATTATTTATTCAATAAATTAGTTTTTTGCTGTGTTTTGTTCCCGAAAATCGACAAAATCAAAAGGAGCATG
>BMAV01003682.1:61110-85611 GCA_019973955.1 Trichonephila inaurata madagascariensis | reverse complement strand
GTAGTAGAGCTTTTGCGCCCAGTGCCCGAAATGAGCTTAAACCGGCATTACCTTGGATCAGAATTACCAGGTCTGTTGCCAATTGCTCAGATGTTGCTTTTTAGGCTGCTATCACCGTATGTACGAGAGCATAAACTTTTGTCACGGAGCACATTTTCAGACAGAAAAATGCCTAAATTTTTATAAAAATTTGTAACATTGTAACTCATACATTTGTTTAAAATATAGCTTTTTTAAAATTTCAAAATATTTCATAAGTAATTTATTTTTCCTATTAACTTGTAAAATGATAGCTCATTTAGCATTACGGTATAGGAGAAAAAATGCGAAACAAATTTTATAAAAGAAAATATGTGTCAGCTCGGATAAAAATAAGTAGTATGATAAAATAAACGATTCTTTCTACAAGATAGTGAAGCCAGGATATAATATTGATGTTTGAATATTTTTATATCTGAAAAAGCATTTCAAATATAGGTCCTATTCTTTAACATTAATTGAAGAGAGCCTTAAGAAAATCAATTAGTCATAATTTCGCTTACTAGGCCCGATACATTGTATTTTAATTATTTTATTATAAAATAATGCGTTACATATCGCGGAATAATTGGTAGAAATTGGTTGGAAAGGAGTATATTTTAATAGAAAAATTTTACAACTGCAGAAGTAGAATAGATACTTTGTTGCGTTATTTAGGTACTATACAAATTAGGAAAATCCACTTCTTTGACTACAATTTATTTTCTTAATTAGAAATATAATTAAAAAATATATTTAATATAGAGGTACATTTTAAGATATCAGTCCGAAATTATATTTTATCTTTGTTTATTAGAAGTTCAAATTTTGTTTAAAATTACAAATAATTAAAATTTTGTAATTACGATTCGTTTTCTTCATGGAACTACTTAACATTTTTTCGTGTCTTAAAAAGAGTAATCCGGTTTCTAAAACCGAAGTTAATTTTTCTCAATTCATTGAAATAGGTTCTACTAATATTTTTAAAATAAATGTTAAGCACAGTTTTAGAATGGAAAAATAAGTAATAATAATAAAACGTAAATATCTTAATTCCCATTTAATGATTGTGTGTGAAAGGTATGCTTTGACTGCGTTTTTCGAAGTTTTTTTTGTAAGTCTCAAAGTAATGTTTGTGTTGTCAAAACACCATTTTAAGACCCAGAAAGTTTGGGCGATGTCCTATTTCTCGGCAGACCTTCATCTGAAGTTAGCTCTAATGCCCCCCTCCCCTTCCCTAATTTTATGAGTATATCTTTCAACATGGAGCTTCTAGGTAAAGAATTCTATAAATCTGATTTAAAATGTGTTCGGGACATTATTTTTCATTAAAATTTGTATATCATATTCGATTACCACAGTAGTATAAATTTTAAAAAAAGAAAAACTACAAAAGACTTATAAAACTTCTGATCAGTAACGGAATTTTTTTTTTTAATTTACTAATGTATATATAAGGTGACTAGTCGTCCTGCTTTAGGGAGGACAATCCTTCTTCTATAGTTTCTGTCCCTGCTCGAGAAGTGTCCTTCTATTTGTCCTTCTTTTCGATATTTTAAAACTAATCTGTTGATCTCTGTATTCAGAGATGCCAAGCCGAACTGTTACGCGTCATGTATCGGTGCAGCATGAATTATCGGAGATATTAATGTATTTGTACATAATCAGGTATCTGTTTTCCAAAAACGATTCAAAAGATGTGGATGGAGAACATATTTCAACTACAGAAAGTCTTATTTTGGACGATTTTGTCTTTCAATAAAGAATCACGATTTGAAGAAAAATTTATTCCTTCAATAATAAAAAGAAAATTGTCAATCTTAGAAGAACTAAATCCAGGCATAACGGAGAAGTTTACCAACGAAGTGCAGAATTTTTACCAAACATGTTTCCAATATGTCGAAGAATGGTCTGAAATAAATATCACAGGAAATAGCAGTTATCAATGGTGTTTTTTGACTTCATCGCTAGTAAATTAGGCAGATGTAGAAAATTGTGTGTGTGTGTGTTTTTTTATCATCGAAGAAAACGCCTGATATTGAAATCGATGACAACTGTTTGAAGAAATTAGAAGACTGAATGTATATATATTTAAATTCTAATAATTTAGAGCAATGGGGAAATCATGTTGAAACTGATAAAAGATGTGTGGAAATATTTAACTATTTTAAAAATGAACACACATTGCAAATGAAAATTTAGTTATATATTCTTGTGGAATTTACGTTATGCTGCCTTACAGCTTATGCAGCAATTTAAAGAGTTTTCCCAATTGATAATTATTTTTGGACAAGTGAGAAATCAAGATTGAATGTTGATACTTTAGCTGTAGCACTTAAAATTTACTATGAAGGATATTTCTTGCTCTGAATACTGATACATTGACAAAATAAAAATTCATTCAATGAAAAAATACTTAATTAAGTAAATAATTAAAAGTAATGTAAGCGTAATTAGTGTATTTTTGTTCGAATTAATAAAATGTTTCGTATATTTACGTTGTAAATTTTTTCTTAAAATTTTCGTCCTTTTCATTGTAAAAAAAATTGGTCACTTAAGTATAAATAAAACTTAAAATGTACATCTTAAAATTATTCTTAACTCCGCACAACTCATAATTTTGATGTTTATCTTTTATTATATACGTTTCCATTTTAAATATTCAAACCAACTATAACCGGCTCATTTTTATATCATGAAAGGGAGAGGTTGGGGGAAAAAATGCTCTCAAGAAACAGGTGTTGGTGATAATTCGGTAATTTGCATTATGCCTCGGGTTCTATTCCTTTTATACCTCTATTTATTACCAAAAAAGAATAGGTTCATATTAGTGTTCTTTTTTTCTCTCTTTTTCTTTCTTTCTTTTTCATGTCTTGAATTAATAAATCTTGGAAATAATTATTGTTCTTCCTTTTCCAAGTCCGACAAAACTTTCTTAGCCTTTATGTTTTATGATTCAAAAGTGTTTTTATAACCGGGGAAAAAAACTCTGGGCAGGTTTAAAGCCCTTCAGCACCAAACGATAAAACTGCATTCCAAAATAATTTATTGCATTTGTTTACTGCTGAAATTGTATTCCATTTCAATTTGCTATTCGAACAATAACAAAAAGAAAAACAAATCGGAAAGATGTAAGAAAGAAAAAAATTAAGATCAAAATAATTTTGTCCCTGTGGAAATTCTTTTGGCTCACGGTTACAACTAATACGGATTTAATGACATCGTATGCTGAAGAATTTAGTTGTGTGTGTTTGGATTGAATTGTATCTTCTGTAATTCAATTTGTATTTTCGTTATTATTCAAGTTATACTTTCATAATTATTCAAATTGTATTTTTATTATTAATGTGCTTGATATATTCATTTATGTGATATATTTAATTTCTATTCAATTCTTGTTATTTACAATTTCTATTTTATATGTATTTTGTGTAAAATATTTAGTTTTACTGTATGTCTCTTACCAACATCATATTTATCATTTGCGCGATGGCAACAAGTAGTTTGCTTCGACTTGTTTGTGTAATACAATCAGTGTGGAATGTTCAGTTCCAGTACTAAGAGTTCACGCCGCACGAAGCAGCTGGCATTTGTCTAAATCAGAGGTTCCCGAACTTTTTTGTATCATAGGCCCCTTGCCATGTTTTTCGGTTTTGTGTAGACCCCTACTTACCTAATATTAAATTTTTGCAAATTTATAAGACTTAAATGTTTTTTGACCGTTGGTATAGCACCACTTTAAAAGTTTTATGTTTCTAACTGTAGTTAAGTAGATTGTTTAAGACTTAAAGAACACATGTTAATTAATTAAATTAAAATTTAATTAACATATGAAATGATTGTTACGTAAAATAACAAATGTTTTTAATGGGGGGGGATGAATATGTTGCTTCAATAATAAATTTTCAACTTTTAGGGTTTAAACCTAAATCTTCTCGGCTAGTATAATATCCAATCTTTCTTTTCTTTTTTTTCTTTTTCTTTTGAAGATTGGCAACCACACTGAAACTCCTCTCAGGAAAAAGCAATTAAAAACTTTCCTGAGATGTTCCATAATTCGGGATAAATAACAGGTACATCTTTTAAAGTCAAAATTGAGGACTTTCGTTTCTAAACTTTACTTTAAGATCTTCGTTAGGGTTATTAACATCAGTTCCTTTTGTAATCAGACATTTTTTTTTTAATGTGACAATATAAATTCATTCCCTACTGTGATATTACCATAGTCAAAGCATTCTCAAACCTAGTTTCAAAACCTGAATAAAAGGCATTTAAATGTTGAACATAGGTTAAAATGTCATTTTTCTGGCAGATCATGTGTGAAAAATTAAGAAACTGTTAAAATTCGCGACGTCCAGTTTTATACTCCTTTAACTTGATTCTGGGAAGAAACACTGAAATGATGGTTCTTTTTTAATAAAATTTATGCTGTCGCCTTGTAACTGCAAATTAACCTCAGTAAATTTAGTAAATAATGCTGTAAAATAGGTAAATCTGATTTACACTTTATTAAATTTTCTTTTAAAATTTAAAGTCACGATCTGATTTAGGTTATCGTAGACCCCCATTTATACCTCAGGGACCCCCAAATTATTTTTTTCGCTGACGTGGACCCCTTTCAGGACGTCATAGATCCATGGGGATCCATATAGACCACTTTGGGAATCACTGGTCTAAATCTTTTATACACAAAATTAAAAGTTTTTAAAAGCAAGAGAGTCATCTTTATTAGTCCCGTGTGGCGGACAGTGTGAAAGGTAAAATTCTCAAACTAAAATCATCACTGTTATTTTATTATTATTGTGTTTTTAAAAAAAAAAAAAAAATTCGGCTTTTTTTTCTTTTTCTTTTTTCCTCTTCAATATGTCAGTTAAGAGGGACTCCAAAGAAAACGACAACAACTCAATCTAGTGATTCGATGGGCTGTTCGATTGTTTTGTTTTAGAAACGTGATGGTGCATAAACGAATGCATGATCCAAAAAAAATTCTTTTTTTCGTGAAAAGAAAATCCAGGAGTCCGTTTGGCGAGCACGTTTTGTTCCAACTAGTCAAGTTGACGTCCCCCCTCCCCTCTTTTTTTTCTCTCTTTCGATCTTTCTTTTACTTTTAAATAATTGGTTTTCACAAAATAAAGAATAACAGTCAAATAGAACTCTTCTTTTGCTGTTCTGTAAAGAATGGAGTCGCAGAAGCTAATGTTTTGTGTTTGGCATTTGTTGATTTCAAGGTCTTGTGAAGAATAATAACTGTTGATATTTATTATTATTATCATTATTACTACTACTACTACTACTGAAAAATGTTGTGCGAGACACTTAATTTTTTTCTTGGAACCACGGAGACTGTATTTCTGACAATTGTCTTTTGTGAATGTGCTATGCAGACAACAGAATATTTTTCCGTAAATAACTATTTATTGCGGGTGAGGTGTGCTAGTGCTTGTGGTGCACTCATTTTAATGACCTTTTTATTTTGTACGACGTAATTTAGATTGGATTCTAGGTATACATAAAAAAATGTGTGCTTTTTTCTTTCTTTTTTAAAATAGAACTTTTTTGGCTGGACTTCCAAGGCAAAAATCGTTTCCCTTTTCAGTTCACTCTTGCTGTAATTATTCTATGGTGTTTGCAGTTTGTCAATCAACTTTTTTAAAGTTTTTTTAATACATATTGAAACGTGTATTGCACAATACATATGGTCGACTCGGTGGCTTCGAGATAGCTTGCCCGCTTCGTAAGCTCAAGGTTGCGGGTTCGATCCCGGCTGGAGTCGATAGATTATCTGGATGCGAGAATTATCTGGACACACATGTCATATGACAATGTGGATTGTAAAAGCTCCCTTGAGTATCAATTTGGCTCTGGTACTCTCGGCAAAATTAAATCGCTGCAATATTCAGCATTCGACGAGAGCTTGAATGAAAATTAATTCAAGCGCTCAAATCTGATCTCGAGACCCGTCACTAGAGGGTGCCACCATGAAATAGCTCTCACATTTGGGGACTTGCCTTGTCTACAAAGGCATAGTTGTCAATATGTTGCCAATTAGTAAAGTGACCATTTTTTTTATTATTATTATGAAGAGGAGGACGAAAAATTCAAGAAAAAAATTACAACTTAAAGAAATATATGGGACGTTCTATTAATTCAAACAAAAATGCGTTAATCACGCGCGTACATTCTTTTTAATTATCATCTTAAAGTATTTTTCCATTAAATAACATTTTTTTTTTTGTCAACATATCATTTTCTGATATATTTCGGAAAGTTCGGGCAAAAAAATATCCTTCATACTGAATTTTACGGTAAGCACTGTAGCTAAAATATTAACATTCTATTTTGATTTCTCTATAGTCACTTCACAAAAATCATTACGAACTGAAAAAAAAAAACTCTTTCAACTGGTGCATTAGTTCCAGGGCAGCACAACGTAAATTCAACAAGAACAATTACATTTTCATATGGAATGTGTTCATTTTTGAAATGGTTTTAGTAATTTCACCCATATTTTACCAATTTCTCAGCATGTTGATTTTGCAATTGTTCTAATTTATTGGAATTTAAATGTACATTCAGTCTTCTTTCTACTTCGAACATACAATTGTCATCGATTTTAATATCAGGCATTTCTTTCAATAAAAACTCAACGTAATTTTCTATATCTGCCCACTTTACTTGAGACCGTCAAAAAATAACACATTGAAAACTATTATTTCCTGTGATACTTGTTTCAGACCATTCTTCGACATTTTGGAAACATGTTCGGTTCATCTCTGAATACATAGATTAACAGATCAGTTTTAAAATACTGAAAAGGAGGACACTTTTCGAGGAAGGACTGAACCTATAAAAGGAGGACGATTGCTCACCTTACAATTAGGGGAAAAAATGAATACATTTGACAGTCAAATACGTAAATTTTAGTTTATTCATTCATTTATTTCTACGAAAAATTCGTTCGACAGAAGCTATAGGAAACAGCTCAACGAATAACGCCGTTGCCTAGGGGTTAATGGTCACGAACTCGTGGCTGCCAATGTCGAGTTGCGGGGTTCTAGCCCTCGAATTGAGACCCTCTGTGTAGAGGGGCTGATGCATGTTAAATCTGCCGGAACTCATCTTTTCGTTCTCATCCTCCCCTTAGCGTGTGTGTAAGTTAAGAGCAGGGGTATCCAACCCAAATGACCTTGCGGGCCACTTCGGAAAAATATTATAATCTCGCTGGCCGCACATATAAAAATATGTACCTTTAATTCAGCTTGGGAAACATAAAAAAGTTCTATTGAATGAAAATTTAAAACAGAATGAATTATTATTGTTTTCATTATTTTTCATGTATACCCAGACATAGATAATATAATAATGTTTATGTAATATAATAATGCAATGATCAAATAATGTTTAAAATATTACAGTTGTCATTTTCTTGAAAATTACTGTGTTCCTTTAGAATCCATCTTTCGTTACTCATTGTTGAAATTTGATTGTGCTGTCATTCGCAAACGATTAAGTATACATTGCCCTTTATCTTAACCGCCCTGAATATATATAAATTTTAAAAAACATCTCTGACTGCCTCTTGCTTTTTGGGCACTCCAAACAGAAAAGGAGGAGGAGAAATGAAAGTCGCACACACAGAGATTCATGTACCATCCATAGTAAAGGATATGCATAGTGCAATTCGGAATTTATTAAAAAAAATAATTTATTATAGTAAAATCAAATGTAACGGTTTGATAAAATATAAATCTATTTTAATCTAAAGGACATATCTATTATCAAAAAGAATTTATTTACGTTGTAGATTTATATATATTATAAATTTCCGCTCAAATAAATTTCAAAATGAAAAACTTTAAGAACCTGATATTTAATTTTTTTTAAAAAAAAAAGAGTCGCGGGCCACATGCAGCAGGTTTAGAGAGTTGAGCTGGCTCAGGTGTCGTTTTCGTCCTATTTGTATGTATTAAAAGATTTCTTTTTGAACTAGATGTAAGTTAAGCTACAAAAGCATATAAATGTGTTTTAGAGAAATTTCATTTGGATAATGTAAAATATTAGTACGGGGCAAACTTTGAAAATTGATGAAGTGATAACTTCTTTTGGCGCATTTTGCTGGAGAGTTAACTTGAATGGTGCGTTTTAAAAAGCCAAGCATTGTTACGCTCGGGTTTGTAACGCTCGTAACAAAGGTAACAATACCACTGAATGGTATAACAATATTACTCGTAACAACACTACTGAATCATTTGGGTGTAATGAGTCATGTATCGGAGAAATTTGTGCAGCAAAATGGACAAATAAATCTAATGGTTACTTCGTCAAATCAAACTTTAGAGGAAATTATCGAATTCATTCAAAAAAATTTAGTTGCCTACACTGTGTGTGAAGCCGGATCAACTCTTCTGAACAAATTGCCTATTATTTTAAGTGGGGATTTTAATGTAGATTTTTCAAAAGACAAATCAAAGCCTTTAGTAGATTTTTTAAAATCAAAATACTATTTAATTATGTCAAATGATCCAAAGCATGAAAAAGTACGGAACAACGTTTGACGAAGTTTTTTTAAGATATTTAAATAATTTTGAATCTAAATTATTTGTAACAAATTTCAGCTACCATAAACCTATTGTTTCCTTCTGAGAATACAATTAATTCACAAATATGATTGTATATTTCGTAAAAAATATTACTTTCTGAGTACAGACATATGAATAGGACAATACTAGTATGCCCTTGTTTTTTATTCACCTAACTAATCCCTGAAATAACATTACAAAATTTAAAGATCACTTCTATCGTGTGGTCATAAGCACAAACACTTTTTTTTTTAAATTTAACTTTATACAATTTTTTTAACACTTATGATTAAGGTCTGAATAATAATTTTGCCAAAAAGGGCCTATAATATGCCTTAAAAAGGGAAGGGGGGGGAGAGAAAGGCTTCGTTTTGAATAAACGTTTTACTAGACTTAAGCGAATTGCTGCTTAATTTCTTGTAACTTGTATATATTAACAACGCGAGTTTTAAGAATTCATTTGAATTTCTCGAGCAATAACTCCCGAAGATCCATACGATGAACATTTGTACATCGGAACGAGACTCGTGAAACTATTCGATGTTAAAACTTGCAGTTTCTGTTTCTGAGAGTAAGTAAAGTAAAATGCATAAAATTATATTAATTAATACCGCCGGTTTTTTTTAATAAAACTTTGAATTTTCTTTTCCACAACAAATTGAAATAATCTTGTTAGATTTTTATAGTGCGCATGGACTAAAAATTGGCGATGCAAAAAATTAAATTATACTGTTGAATATGGTATTCACGACACAATGCCTTTTTAAAAATCCCGAGGTAAATAAAAAAAATAAATAAATAATTGAAA
The DNA here is from genome assembly GCA_019973955.1 of Trichonephila inaurata madagascariensis. NCBI lineage: Eukaryota > Metazoa > Arthropoda > Arachnida > Araneae > Nephilidae > Trichonephila > Trichonephila inaurata. Next base: position 76,206 of record BMAV01003682.1, on the reverse strand, counting down.
AATGTTTGTAGAAACGAATCCATAAATAAAACAAACATAAATATTCATATTCTGATTGCATAATATAACCGAGCATATACTTTAATTATGATTATTATGTATTGATTATAAAGGACATATCATTGGACTCTGGGTCCAGGTTATATCAAATTTTCTGTTTTACTTTAGCTATTGTAAAAAAATATTAAAATATAAATGAATTATTAAAAATTATGTTATTATTGTTATTGAAAAGTTATGCTTTTTAAAATCGTGTACAGATTCATTCATATCTTTATCAAATTTCGATCACTTCTTTTCAAATCTGTAAATAAATCGAAGCCTGAATGTACGATTTTACGTCCTGCACAGTCACGGCTTGTTTTAGCTGTAAATTTGTTTTTTGAGTAAGTTGTCTTTTCATTTTTTCTTTTAAAAAAGGAATTGTTATGAATATTTTTTGTCGGCTTCTAATTCCTGTTCGGCTGTCATTAACCTCGAACAATAGAAGGTAACCTTTTTTCCCCTTCCATCGCAATCGTCTGCAGAATGTTATTGTTGCCACAACTGAAAAATCTGAAAAACGAAAAGGGGCAAAAAAAAAAAAAAGATTTATTCGTGATTTTTGTTTGTTCATTTATGTTTATTTTTTTGTGAATTGTTTTCTTTTTTTATAGTGGATTCTTTTGGGAGAGGGAAGAATTGAAAATTGTGATATATAAATTTTCAAGAGTGTCTTGCTTCTATTTAATATCATTCAACCAAAATCCTGGAAGAAGAATGAATTTTTGATTTTTTAAAAATATTCTATTTTAAAATAAACTGTAGTCGGCCTCTACAAATTATCTTTTAAGGCATAATTGCCGAAATTGTTGCTTGTTTTTTTTCCCCTCATTGTTTTAAAGTAAGATTTATTTGCGTTGAAAATCATTACTCTCGCTATTCTTAAATTATTTTTATTTAAAAAAAAATGTTTGTGGGTGCTTTACTTTTATTTTAAGAACAGAAAGAAGTTATGGCTTTGTTATGACGTTCTATGTTTCGAGTTGAGTTATTTATGTGGGTATGCATTTCTAAAATTGTTTCAATAACCGGAATAACAATATATTTTTACAGCAAAACTTTTTTTAATCCTTCTATTCTAAGAATTTAATTTCTTTTTCTTTTTAAAAACTAATTTCGAAATAGTACAAAAGTTATGAAGAGTAACTTGTTTCCCATGCATGGGAAAATGTTTTACTTAGATTAAACTATTTTTGAAAAAATATATTTATTACCTTGCTTTTATAATTCTTGTTCAATTTTTATTCCCTGTAATGTTTATTTTAAGCAAGTATATTTAATTCTTTTTGAGTTCTCATGATGTAAGAAAAAATGTGACTAAATCTTTTTGTTTGGTTTCTATCTTCTGATGATTTGGCATGTTAATAAATTGGGATTCCAAATCTGAAAATTTTAACTTGAAATTCATTAAAGTATGAAAGACAGATTCTTTTTTAAAAACATTAATATGTTGGCTACGATTTTTCTTTGGTAAAATTTCCTCTAAAGTAGTGATCTCCAGCCCCCTGGCAGTGGATCAAATGGTACCGGGCCGCCCAAGGAACGTTAAATTATTTCCATTTTATTTTCTATGGTGTATTTTTCTCGGGTTGGTGGGACTTTCCAATGGGAATCACTTCATATTCCCTGTTAAATTACTTTATATTAATTTTGTTATTTATTATTTAATATTAATTACTTTATATTAATTATGAAGGCATATTTAATTATAATTAAATGAAAATTACTAAACGGACCAAAATATAAACATTCAACGTCCCATCCTTAATAGGCTGCGATAAAATTATGAAATGTTGACAGGTCTGCGACAAAAAAAAAGTTGATAAGCACTGCTCTAATGTGCTTTGTCTTTTAAATCTAATATAAAAATGTTTTGATTTTCGAACAAATTCACGCAATTTCTCACATACTTTAAATGCGTAATTCGTTGTGGCGTAACGTATACTTCCACAACCTCCACATCGCAGGATTCTAGGGAGGGGGTGGGGGGAGAGAAAGCCATGTTCTGATGCTAACATATCGTTGACTTCATTTTTTCCCCTCTTTCTGCCAAGTATGAATCAAGATATATTTTAGTACTACTTTTTTCTTTTTAATCTTAGCCTTTTAGACTCTGTTTTATTAAAATTATTTAATGTTGTAACGGAAACTCTTTGCGATGATTGTATAGTATCTCTCAATTACTCACATATATATGTGTTTCAACTGTTAATTTAATTCACGTAGGCTGATATTTCGAAAATCAATGGTTTTAAATTCGCCCATCTCGTCGATTAGTTCTTTATAAAAAAAAATACTCCCCCCCCCTCTCTCTTACTAAGAATCTTTACTTTATTTTATCCCTGTCTCATTTTTCGAGGGAAAAAAAAAACTTTTTTTTTTAGCTCCGTTTTTCAAATAACTTTATTGGATCTAACGGATGATTACTAAACTCGATTCATGCATTGAAAAAAAAAAAAAATCCTTAGGCCTAATTTGGCGAGATCTTTTGCTAACCACTCTCATATTACGCTTCTTAATTCTAGGGCTCCATCCTCAAAAAAAGGGGGAAGGTATTTCATGCGTCGTCATAACAACTTTTTTTCGCTCACAGAATGACCGATGTGTAATTTTCTTGACTGACCTTCCACGTCCGGTCATTTCATTCCAAATGATGATTGAGTGTCACTGCTGAAAGACTCCCGTGTTTTTATTTGTGAGAAGAAGATTAAAGGTGCGGGGAAGGCCCGTGATTGATAGCGGGGCTGCAATAAGTAAGAAAACAGAAGCGACAGGGCATAAAGAGGTATATCTTATGTGTTCTGGGAATACGAATAATTTACATGTTCGATTATAAAGACGAAAGCGAAAAACACATCAGAAATCGCCTATTAAGTGGTACGTATTGGATTTATCACGGGGAGGGAAAAAAATCTGCATTAAATTGACAGTGTATGGGTACACATCTCAACTTGATTTTTTAGAAGACACCTGTATATCTATGACTTATCTTTCCTTTTTATAATGTGATTGAATCTTTTTTTGGAATACGATTCGTAGCTTTATATATGTCTACTAGAATAGCATAACCAGTTTCGTGTGTTAAACTTATCGACTATATTGTAATTATGGAAGAAATTATAGGTGTTTAGTTATGCTGCTCGTTTAAAACGAAAGTTAGAGTTTGAAAGAGATTTAAAGTTTTGATTGACTTCTTTCTTTGATATTTTTTTTTTATTTTTGAGATATTAATGATATATGTTGGTGCAAAAAAAACCGGAAGATTTATGCTGTCTTATTTAAAAATAATGTAATAATTTCCATTTTTAGATCTAGGCTTCTACTGGACTCTTTCTATCAATCACTGTAAAGATTCGATTTTTTTCATGCGAATAATTTAACTGTAATATATCTTTGAAAAAGGTCAGGAGCTAGAACGCCAACAAAATTCTTAATTTGCATTAAAAAATTTATAAATAAAATTGTATCTTTGAACTTGCCATTCTATGAAATTTGATTTTGTTAATTCTTAGAATAGTCATAGGCAGTAACGCACACAAAAAAATTTCAAGGAGGGAGGGGGCAGGTTCGCGAAAGCTCACCATTTTGGGATCGTGCTCCAATACGCCGCCCAACATATTCTTTTGATTTTGTCGATTTTCGGGAACAAAAGCAATACAAAACTAATTATTAATTACATACGTAATTAAATTTTACATAATATGTACATAGGATTGATTATACCCAATCGGAAAAAAAATCAATGGCCATGGGGGGGGGGCCGGCCCCCTCCCCCCCCCCCCCCCCCCTTGTGCGCGCCACTGGTCATGGGTAGTTTTTAGAATTTAATCTCTGGTAAGAAGTATCTTAGAAAATTTCAATTATTGCAGTAGTAATTGTAAAAATTGTAACAGTGTATAGTGAGAATTTATTTGCTGTTTAAGGTTTAAGAAATGTGGTTAAATAAATAATTTCAATTTTTTATTTATTTATTGTTATTTGTGTGTGCAATCTGAAACTGAGTACGAAACTAAATTTATTTTGGGGACCTCGGAGGAATTAAAAGCATACCAATTATATCTCCAAATATTTGGATTAATTAACAAAAGATAGCAAGTCAGATGTGTATCACAGGAATTTTTGATGTCTGATCTGAAAATATCCTTGCTAGAAATTCACTGGTGTAGAGAGAAGCACATAAAAAGTTTTCTACTTTCGAAGTTTCGTACTAAGCGAACTCATACCCCGCCCACGCACACAACATGAATAAATGTTTAAATTTTGGCCCTATTCTTATGAATTTAGAAGACAATATTAAACATAACAAATCTTAATGTATAATAGCATGAAAGATCAGAACACAACTCTGCAATTATAACAATGCTTTCTCCGAGGTTACATTTCGGGCACTTCGAGTAAAGTTTGTTGTTGCGGGTTAGAAATATGATGGCACCGAAGACATGCCAATTAGAGGTGCTGATGCACGTTAAATCTTTCCAGACTCATAAGTTCAATCCGTTAAGTCCCATTGGCATGGTGTGGAAGTTTGGAGATGTAATGCTAGTTCAGGTGTCGTCCTTCGCCAATAGTCCTTGTGTTGCTTCACAGTGCGATGTAAGTTAAAACCAGCTGTTCGTAACAAAAATCGAGTTCTGAGTAGGCTATTTGGAGAACATATTTGAGCAACTGTTTGTGAGCATTTTTCAAATTATGCAAAATTATGCTGACATTCTAAAATAGACCTGTGTCGCTATAAAATATCAAATTACCTACGATGAGGAGCCAAACATTTTAAGCCTTCTTATTTTTATGGGGCAGTGTTGCAATATACCAAGAATTAAAGCTGGGCTTAAAAACAAAACAAAAAACCTATTGATGGTTGTGATTAATCAAAATCTATTTTAGTCTTTTTAAGTTAAGTGGACGAAAGGATGAATCTCTGAATTTAAGATTATTTGAGTTGTTTTATGGATAAACAATACGAGCTTTCGTAGTATCCCTGCGCGTTTTAATTTATTGCCAGACTCGTTGAAACCAAATAGTTAAAAAAGTTTTTTTAGGAACTCTTTAATTTTTCCATTTTCTGCTTTTAGCCAACGAAGTGTGAACATGATTTCCAGAAGGGTGTTTGGTTCTGAGTAATTAGATTTAAAATCCAAATCCAATACAGATCTACATTTCTGCCCATTAGTTTAAGTAACAAACCGATGGTTCTCGAACTGTGGTACGTATCCCCTTGTGTGTATGTGTGAATCCTATGGAGATCAAAGTGATGCGCGTAAAGATAAACCTTTACTCAAAACAAACCCAAAATCCGCATTTATTTTCTTACCAATGCAAACCGCGCCGTGGGAATCCAAGATTGAAAGAATTCTCACAAGGGTTTTTACAAGAAAGGAGAGACCATTCTTACCGATTTCGAAGTGATCTGTAAAATGAGCCAGCCGAAAACAATTTTCGCCTCATACAGAAGGGTGATTTACAAGGTCTTCCTGGGAGGAAGTGGCTATGTCCAAGTGATTGTTTTTGTCAAATATTGATCTCCAGTACAGGCTTAACCATCTGGATGTATCTTCTCAGCAATAACGTTTGCTCTAAGTAAGTACTACGTTGTGTGACACATGCTACCAGCAAAGGTAAAATGTGTTCCTGAACTTGCGCCTGTCCCCAACTTGGATTCATTAATAACTTTGGCAATTTTTAATTATTTTCCTCGATATTATTAACTTCGTTTTCTAATGTTAGAACGGCCGTAGGAGTAGTGAGGTCATGGTCGCGAACTCGATGTCGGCGTTGCTTCTGTCGAGTCATGGATTCGAGGATCAGTGCCACTAAAAGTCCTCCGTGCAGAAAGTGAATCCTCTTTCGTCGAGTCGTCAGAAGTTATCTTTGTCATTTGACTGTGACTCAAAATTACGAGGTCCTACGTTAATAACTATTGTGTTGCTTCAGAATCGTTAATAATCAATCAATTTAATCGTGGTGTTAAGGTAATTTAGAAAGGGTGGTTATTTTATAAAAAGTGAAATGATGCGTATAATTCAATGTGCAGTTTTGCTCAGTAAAAAGAAAAAAAAAAAAAGCATGAACGCTCGCATGAAGCTATCTTGCTTCTTGATAATCCTTATCGATAAGTTTCAAGTACATTCCATGTAGCCACCCATCTGGTATAGTGGTTAGTGATCCTGACTGCTGTGCTGCAGGGCCTGGATTCGAACTTCGGAGAAGACATTGGATGTTCGTAAATGCATAGGTGCTTGTGTGACATGGGGGCATTCTAAAGTGCAGTCGAGCCCAAAATCATCTCGTGTGGTTGGTGTCGGACCCTGACCACCTCCAGGGTGTTCTCCCTCAAAATTGAGGTGGAACCGAGCCAAGTCGTACTGTTAAAAAAAAAAAAATCGTCTACAGTTTTTCAAAAAATTTCTTATGGTTTTATGTGATATGAATCAACTAAGGTTATTATCCTTAAAATTTTGTGTATTTTTATTTCAAGTTTCATTTTCAGTTCTCGCTATTTTATGACCATTTCCTAAAATGAAAAAAGGCAATTGTAGCCGAGTAATCATGGTCACGAACTCGTGGCCGATGTTGTCGAGTCCCGAGTTTGAGTCTTGATACAACTGAAGACCCGTGTTGAGGAGCTGATGCACGTTAAATTTGTCGAGGCTCAGTTTTCACGTGGGCGTGGAAGTCTGGCTGCCATTCTGATGCCGTCCGCATCATTTGAGCGAGGCTCAAAATTATGAGGCTTGTTGCCAATAGTGCTTGTGATGCTTCAAATGCGATGTTAATCAACTCTCCGAACATTAAGGAGAAAATAAAAAAAAAGTTTGAAATTTGCATTAGTATATGACACAGGGGTGGCCAGCCTTTCGAGGAAGAGTGCCACTATTTGATAAAAAAAAAAAAAAACCATGCATGCCACTTTTTCAACAAATAACACAATATGAAAAAGTGAAAAAATGTTACTAATAGGCTTATAATGGATTTTTTACACAAATAGCACATTTTCTTACGCAAGTCTATAAATATAGTTGAAATTTACGAATAATATAATAAATAAGACACACACACAAAAGTATATACAAACTTGGATTTTAATGTTAATAAACTTTTTACAAGTTTTTTTTTTTTTTTTAAATCAGTGAGGTTAGGTATAAAATAAAAATGAGTAACTTGAAACACACATTCAATTCTAAATAATTATTAAACAATCGAAACTTTCTTCTTGATGTGGTTTTTGAATTTCTAGTGTATTTTTTTCAAAATCATCTATATTATAATTAGTTTTCGAAAATGCTAACAAAATTGGGTTGTGTTTTAGGTGTGTATTAGTTAATTTTGAGCGATATTTTTATTTTATTAATTTCATAATAGAAACCATTTGTTCAGAAACGTGTCGATCCAAACCTACAACATCTGACAGCGAAATTGTGTAAATCAGGAAAGCTGCTTTTTGATATAATTTTCAATAATTCAAAATTGTCCGGTTCCTTTGCAGTTGAAATAAGTTCCTTATATTTTTATTTCAATGTAGTATGGGGATTTAGGTCAATAATCATCAAACCTAACATTGAGTTAATCCTGCAAAATGAATATCTGAATCGAATCTATCAAAGCCCGGAGCAATATCATATGTTAGATATATGATCAAATACGGTAGAAGGAAAAGAGCAACTTTTTCCTTTAATTTCTTATTGTAATTCAATTGAGTGTATTTAAAATAATTTTGATGGCCGTTTTATCTGAGACGACCGTTTTTCAATAAAACTGTAAAAAATTAGTATTTATTGTTATCTTTTTTCAAATTTTTTAATGTCTTCGCGTGCCACTTTTGCTACTCAGCCGTGCCACGGGTTGGTCGCCCTTAGTATATGAGATTGAGAGTAACAAACTCTGTATTGAGTGTTACTCAATACTGTATTGAATCATTCATAATAAAAGGCAATGGCCGTATGATCTGCCTATGATTACATTTAAAGTTACGAATAGTAAAAAGTCGTCAGCTTTTTTCCCTATACTTATGATTTCATTGATGCAGTGGGTATTCATATAGTTAAAATCACAAAGAATTTGCAAGCTATGGCATTTACTAGTAATTTTTTTAGGAAAAAAAAAAAGTTTCTTTTTAATTGTGTTCTAAATTTCATGAAAATATATTCTCCTTTCAATTATTTAGCTTTATCCGATTAAAAATCACAGTAAGCTGCCTTACAACTCAAAAATTTCTCCATTTCCCACTCTTTGTTGCGTGTCCTTTTTTTTCCAAACTTTTCTTACTGAACATTTAAAAATAATTACATAAAACCATATCTAAATGCAGTATCAGTGAACTTTCTTGTGTAAGCATTAACTTCCAATAGATGTTTATTTGTATTTGCTGTTCTAAACTAATGGAAAAAAATTTTTCTCTTTTTTTTTTTTTTTTTTCCATTTATTCCAGTGCTTTTGTATGTGAGAAAGTTCTTTGTTGACATAGCCCAAAGTTTAATTTGCTGGCACTGCAATTTGTCGGTACCTTTCATCGTAATAGTATTCAACGGAAATAATTTTGTCATGAGAATTCTTTTTCTTAAAAGCTTGATATTGTTGATCAATTTTTTATAGTATTTTAAATGTTTGCCACGAAACCGCCCAATTCCTCCCGTAATTTCCGTCGCCATCTTTAATGATAAGTCGGCTATTCTTATGTTCGCACGTGAAGCAGTTCTAGCGTTTGTTCGATTCCACATTTTGAACAGAAAAAAACTTGCACAGATCAACTAAGTTTTTTTCGTGGAGAAAAAATACCTTTTTTTTGTAATGATTATTTAGTTTACCTTTAGAAATGTCGTTGAAGTGTACGTTTTGAGTTTTTACCATTCCTTTATATTCTGTATAGACTATCATTTCGTACGTTTAGGGCTGCTTTCATATTGACTGTTATTGAATTCATAAAAATCATAATTTTAATACATATCTCTATTTTGCAATAGAAAAAAGTGAGAAATTTTCCACTTGTCAATGCTTATTAATGCTTTAAAATATTTGTTGAAAGTAAAAAAGAAACAAATGCGGCAAACTTTTTGAACATTCATTATTAAAAAGCATAAATTTGAAGTATTTATGGAGGCAGTTTTATGAAAATATTTCTTAGTAACAGTTTCATTAGGTTTTAAAAAGGAAGTAATTATTTTAATCTGAAAGATGAAAGAAATGTTTTTTTACTGTGCATAAATTTATTATTTCCCATCGGGATAAACTAGAGTAAAAAAAGGGAGAAATATGTATTATTATTGAAACTTCTTTTTAAACATACAGCGCAAACAAGACCCGAAAAATTTGGGACTAAATATCAAATTTTTGATTGATTTAACTTTTTATTCTATATCATACTCTAAAACATCACGTGGGTTTTTGGTGATGCACCTCGTAATTTTGAACCTATCTCCTAACTTCATACCACGCCAACAAGAGGATTTTAAACCACGACAGAATTAGCGTACTACACGGTGGATCTTCAGTTGCACCAGGACTCAAACTCACAACTCTCCAGCTTCGAGTTCGTGACTATGACCACTTGGCTGCCTTGGCCATATCAAATTTTTAAAGGTTGAATTAAAATAAATCATTCAACTGCTCGATCGGGATAGAAGAAAAATGTATTTCCTTTTCTTCTTTATATTGAAAACTATAAAAACTTATTTTGAATTCTTTTTATTTTTTTAATGCATTGTGCGAATGTCACAAAGTAACTGATCGCCGGCTAAAAGTAGTGAAAAAGGATTATTATAGCAGCACTTCCGTCGAAGAATTTTATGAACTCTTATTAATACAATTTAGTTTTTTCTCTTAACTGTGTAAATTACATTTCAATTGGTTATATAATTAAAGAACTATGGCTTTAAAATGAGGATAATAACCTTTGAGTATGCTCCATATTCCACAAAACTCATAACTTTAACTATGTTTTAAAAATAAAACTTAAACACCGCTGGCATAGTTAGTCCCAAGTAGGCCCTGTATCAAAAATCCTTGGAGACTCTTTTTGGGGCTCCTTAGCATTTTACAAATTTTACTCACGCATTTTGGGACCCCTGTAGCTTGGGGTCCCGTATCATTGATACAGCTGTAGCTACGCCCCTGTCTCAAACACCTTTTCAAAGTAATTTTTCAGTGAACAGTTTTTTTACACTACATTGCATAATAATTTTTAATTGCTATCTTAGAAATACGCGCGAACTCTAATAATTTGTTTTCAGCGTTGATTCTTCAAAATGAAATTTTTGTGCTTTTTATATATGTAGTGCAGTGTTTGTGGAGTTTTGATCAAATCACTGTTGCTGCTTTAATTTTTAATTCCTACTATTAGTTCACACCCTTATACATATATATATGTGTGTATCTTGTTCAAATTTTCAATCGTTAATAAATACTTTTTTTTTGCATCCATTCGGGTCCAAATACATTTTTTTAAGCTTGCAGTGGATAACTCTTGATGTTAATACAGTTTTTTTCAAATATTAATTCATTAATTCTATTTAATTACTGAATAAATAGTAACAAACAAAAATAAGGAGTCCAGCACCATATATAGAAAGGAAAATTGCTCGTTGTGTCCCTGTAGCTCAATGGATGGCGTGTTGGACTTCTAATCCAAAGGTCGAGGGTTCGAATCCCACCTGGGATGGTCTAATTTCTGAGAATCGAATTTCTTTTTACTATACTATTTCATTGGAATAATTAAATTCAATGAATGAATAAGTAGTAACAAACAAAAATAATAGTCCAACACCCTATATAGAAAGGAAAATGGAAAATTACAACGAAAATCGCTTTCTGTTTTGCCACTTAATATTGTGATTCTGTCACATGTATATACATATTTGTATTAATTGTAATTATTTAATAAAAAGTTGCTAAAATAAAAATTTTCTTTGTTGACCAAAGTAGGATTTGGCTTAATTTTTCTTTTTTTGTGTTTGTTTTTATACAATTCACTTAAAATTTCAATTTGCCTGATAAGAATGTTTTGAAAAAATGAATGTTAAATTCATCAAATAGAATAGTAGTTTTAAGTAGTTCATAAGTGATTTATTTACGTATATATAAGGAGATAAGTATAAATAGTAGATGTTTCAATTTAAAGGGCATAATAGAGGTTACCATATGAGCCTTAATTCTGTTGGTAATAAAACCACTAAGTGTCTGTTTATACTGTCCATAAGTTTTAAAATACACATCAAATTTCTGTCTTGTTTACGTTAAAAGCCTCTAAACCTAAGGTAAAAAGCCCTCACTTCCTATTACAGATACTTTTCCAAGAAAAATCGACGGCGCCTTCAAATGCCGATAATGAAGAAGTTCACTTATCTCGCAGCACAAAAAAGCTAAACCCTCCTCCACTAAAAATTATCACGAAATAAAAGCCTTCTGCATGCGATAAGCTAGCCGCCTTTACTTATCGCGAAGTAAAGTGATGCTTGGGGAGGGAGGGTAGTTGAGCTGAGCAGCTGCGGAATGTCGGGATTTTTCTGGATGCGGGATAATTATAGCTAGCACTCCCCGCCGATCGCACTTCCTCTTTCCCCACTGTTGCTTGCCGTGCCTGCAGTATCATTATCCCATCCATCCACATGCATCCCCCTTTCCTGGAGAGTGTCCGTTCGAGGAGGTGTTGGTCAGTCCTGACACGGATGGTCAAGTGCAGGTGTCGGCGGAGATGGTCTGGGGTGTGATTTGACTCTACGCTTCCGGGAATCGCTTACTAGGCTGTTATTTTTTTACACTTTGGGGATGTTTGAACTGGAACGAGGGGGACTTCAGAGCGTTCCTGTAGTTGTAAGGTTGTTAAGATTTCAGCGATATAGCACACAGTCCTCGTAAAATGGCTTGTAGGTCATGAATGCCGGATCGTAAATTATTATTTATTTTTGAACAGAAATTTCTGTTGTATAGGTCTATCGATACCGAGCGAAAAAAAAAGAACGTTATCAATCTGGAATTGTGAAGGAGTGTTTCTTAATACTTTTAATTTAGTGTTAAAGACAAATAAAAAAAAAAATATGAAAAAATAATAATTAGAAAAAGCAAAACAAGAGTTATAATATTTTGATCAATTTTCCAATATTATCTTGGTCTTAAAGCTCAGGTGTCGTCCACGTCACTTGACCATGGTTCAAAATTACGTGGTCCGTCGCCAAAAGCCCTCGTGTAGCTGAACAGTGCGACGTTAATATTCAATCAATCAACCCCCCTCCGTCCCCCATTTATCCTCATGTTGTGGCTAAGCAGAAAAAAAGATTCAAGTACCCCTACTCTATAGGGTGGGTCTTCGTGGCCCTAAAGGATTGGCACCCTCTACTGGACAATGCCGGGCGCAAGTTTACAACCATGACTATTCGTCTACCACAGCCTTCATAAACAATTAACCTTTAAACTCTTCATTGATTGAGCCATCCTGCGAAAGTCTTGGGAATTTATCCTAACGTTTTATTGAATTAGATTTTTTTTAAAAAAAAATCTCTTTTAAGTTATGCAATCTTCATTAATGGGTTTCAACCCGGCAGAATTTAGTGACATCTTATTAAAAAATAGAATTACATTGGAATATATTTTTCACCTTTGAGATGGTTGTCGTCTAAGTTTATAAGAAACACTTGCATATTAATTGAATCAAACTAGAGCTATTTTAAACTTATTATTGAATAAACAAATTTTTTTCCCTGATTTCATTTATTTTCTACAATTAAATTCCCTATTTTATATCGCAGTTTTAAAAATACCAAGACACAAGCAGCATTACATGAATACAATTTTTCTCAAAGTAAAAAAAAAATGAGCTATGTGTAAAGTTTCTTAAGAAACTTCATTTTTTGTACTTTCATGTTTTATTTTATATTTCTATATCGCGGTTTTATATCAAACAACCTTCTACAAATGTAGTCAAGTGCGCCTCTTAAGTGTATCTTGCAAATCTGCAAAAACCTTTTCCATCCCAAGTTACTCTTACTGTGATCCATGAAGGTCTCTTGTATACTTGTCAGAATACAATGGTCTGAAACTTTAACAATGTTTCTCTTTTTTATCAAGTTATATGAATAAATAAAAGTATATATATAGATATATTGGTGTGGGGGGGGGGGCGGAGGGCGAAAGGCGAGGTTTTACAGCTACATTCGTAATGCTACAATTCTTTTCCCAGTGAAAAACGGATGACCCCTGTCTCCTGCGTAACCCGGGCTATAAACAAAGACCATGCATAAACCTGTTTACTTGTCACATAAAAAAGTCTGGCTTGGGTCATCTAGGTGGTGAGGAGAGTTCCCCTCCTACACTCAGATTTTTATTTACATATACATGTTTCAGAAAGTATCACTTGCAACAAGGGAAGGAGCCACTCTAGTTCAGTATTAAATAGTCTGCAAAGAGTCTTTGAGAACTTTAGGAATTACTTGTGTGGCGTAGAAACTTTATAATGTGCTATTGAACATCATTGATGAAGGCTAATTTTATTTTCTCTCGATTAATGTTAGACAGCAGAATCCGAGTTTAGAACACATTTTCTTGGAAAGAAAAATGTCCGAATATTACTCTAAACTCGTCTTTTAGTTCGTTCTTAAAATTTGGAAGTGTTCCATAATTACTTACAGTACAATCCGGCGTACAACGCGCACCTATAGTTTCAAGCTGCATTTTTTTAATTTTAAGGTATATTCGTCGTATAACGCGCACCTCCTTTTCTGCGAAGAAACCTGTGATGTACATCAGCAATGCTATTATGTTTTAAAGCCATTTATTCGAGTTATTATCCCAGGATTTTGAAAAAATAGTATATTTCTAGAGCCCCCCCCCGTGTGGGGGGTGGGGGGGGGGGGAGGGGGGGGGGTTGGGTGGGGGGGGGGGGATTCCGATCTTTGTGAACATCTTTTTTTTTTCTTTTAAAAATTTTTTTTTTGAAGTTGTCATTTTTATACCCGGCGTATAACGCGCACCCGTAAATTTCGATCTTATTCAATTCCTACTATTAGCTCACACCCTGTATATTTATTTATTTATCTTGGTGGAATTTTCAATCATTTATAAAATACATTTTAAAGCGCTCAATTGAGCCGAAATTTAAAAAAACATGATTATTTTGGATGACAATACAGTAATTTAATTATAAGTAATAAAAATTAATTGATTAAAAGTAATTATTTATAGAATTACAAATACAGCCACGTTTGCATCATTTTTGGCGACTTGTGTCAAAACTTGAAAAGGTTTTCTTATGTTTTAAAGCATTCAGTTGAACTGAAATTTTATACACACGATTGTTTTGGATGACAATACATACTTTAATGATAATTAATATAAATTAATTACCACTTAATGTTGTGATTCTGTCCTATGTATATGCATATTTATATTAATTGTAACTATTTAATAAAAAGTAGCTAAAATAAAATTTTTCTGTGTTGATCTAAGTAGGAATTGACTTAATTTTTATTTATTTTTTATATTACTTGTTTTTTGTGTTCAAAGTGCGCGTTAAACGCCGGATTTTACGGTAAATTTTTTATAAATCCGCTTTTACTTAACGTTGAGGAATTCAACCCAAAGTCAAAAAAATTTTCTTTTCCAAAAGAAAAGTGTTGTCATATTAATACTATAATCCGATTTCAGTATCCTATAGGAACAACAGTCGCCTACCAATGGTACTCGAACCACTGGTAATCCGTATTATAAAGTATGGATTATACCTTTAAAAAAAATGGCTACTACTTTTAGCGAAGTTATTCATGAGTTTAGCAACTTTTTTGCTACTTTTATCGATGCATCAAGCGACATTTAAAAGTGAAAATTGGCAACTGTGGTAAAATGGCGGCATGCTACTTTAATTTGTTGATATTGTTTTGCTGGTTTGTACTTGCTCTTCGTGAAGTTCCTTTTCAGTGATATGGAAATGTAGAGGAAAGTAAATAAGTGACAATAGAAGTGATATTGTTCCTCTCAGAGACGTCCTAGGACTTCTTGAGGCCCTGGGCCCTACACAAAAGTAGGTCCCTTGCTCCTTACACAAATGTAGGGGCCTACCAATGACCCTTAAAA
>BMAV01003682.1:0-41110 GCA_019973955.1 Trichonephila inaurata madagascariensis | reverse complement strand
TTTTCTTTAGTTCACATAACGCTAGAAAAATTGAACTGCAAATCAAATTTTTCCTTTTTATTATGATACTGGAAATTTCCATTTAAATGCACTTTCAATTTTCGAACATTAATGATAGTGAAATATGTCTTTCCAAGAATAAGTTTTAGTTATAATCATTGTCTCACCAAAAATTGTTCAAAAGCTAAATTTTTTGAAAAGATTCCACAATGTATTTCAAAAGTGCATGTGTATAAATTTGCCAAAAGCCATTTAAATGGTGGTCATGATCTGCAAAGTTTTTGTAAAAATAAGGAACACTTTCTTAATTAATTTCAAAACTTGTATCTACTGATGTTTAAATATTAGAATAAAATTTTTTAGACACATATTTTTTTTTTAAATATAAACATCCATTCCGTAGTTACTTGGCTATCACAGGCATTATAGAACAAAAGGATTGAATATTATTGATTTTTTCTCGCTCATCCCCCTCATATTACCAGAGTATGAGGTCAGAGAATCTTGTCATTTGTGATATATTCTTAGAAAGACATTCTTTCACAATAATCTATTATACTATCTCAAGTAAAATATATTGTGCAGAGTTGTATTAAATTGAACTCATTTAGATTTGAAATGAAATTTCTTTTTAAAAATTAAAAACAAGCTAGTTGAACAGGCTCAAGATTTATTTTTCTTGCATTTGTGACACTTCAGCATGCATGCTTAGTCAAATATTTATTGGTATAATTCATATTTAATAATATCTAATGCTCTTTCTCAATCATATTTTTGTGTTTAAAAAGTTATTTATTTTTAATATGGTTAATCAAGCAAATTTTTAATGGACTTTTCTTTTTTTTTTCTTTTGAAGGTCTGCCTCTTACATTTCCAAGTGCCTTTGCTACTGTGCATGGACCTATTCCTGTAGATCACCGTACTCATGATGGACATTACCTCTTTGATCCACGCCTTCCCCATCACCACCATGGAGCTGCAGGGTAAAAAATTTGAATTATTTTTTAGCATCAATGACTTTTAGATTTAAAAAAAAATAACATGATTATAGAAAAGGAAAAAACTGAATGTCTCGGAAAGACATTGAAATATAACGTATAATATTTTTCAAATTTAGAAGTTTTTTTTTAATTTAAACTAATTTTTGAGTGAATCATTATAATTTTGAACCTACATAATTATTTTTTATTATGAACATTTTAAATTAAACACTATACAGTGATATTATTCCTATGTGACATAAATTTAGAATTTGCTAACTGGGGCAGGATTTCTTTATTATCCATTGTTTTAATATCAGATATACATACATGATTGTTTTACCAACCTCATTTTCATCCTGCTATGTTTTTGAATCGATACAATTTTTCATTTTTATTATATATATAAAATCCTAGAACAATTATGAAATATCCTTTTACAATTGTATTAAGTGTTCACTCATAAATGTAGGTACTTGTCTCATTTTCCTGTCACATTTTCTTAAAAATGCTTTTTTTCGTTATGTGCGTTTCTAGTTGTTGAAATAATAGCACTTGATGTTGTGTCAATATTAGTAATACTTTTGCTTTAATTTTCAGATTATCAACTAATAACAGCAATGCCAATTTCTCAGATCTTTCTGTGCTTGCACAGAGACGAGCATCCATTGGCAGTAGCCACATGGAAGGTGCTATGCATTTACCTTATCGATTCAGTCCATATGTTGACCATTTGTACAATCAAATACCTCCTGTTCCTCCTCCTGTACCACAAATCAGTGCGATGGAAAATCGAGGTAAAGTAATCATTTATAAATATAACTTCAGGGTTTTAAAAACATTAATGAAGAATTAATCTTTTATTTTCCATGTTCTGTCTTTTCTAATTTATTGGCAGACAAGATAGCATAGTGTTCATTTCATGATTGCAAGCTCTTGGTTGACATTGTTTTGAGTCTTGAAGCCACAAAACTAAAGATCCTTTTGATATATGTTAAAACTCTTTTGAGGCTCACACACGTAAAGTTCTCATATTGGCATGGTATAGATGTTTAGAAAGTGGACAGCTGAGATGTTGGTTTCCCATGATTATCGTTTAAAATTGAGATCTGGCACTAATAACTTATGTTGATTCTAAGTGTGACAATGTTTGCAATCGATTTCTATGATTAAGATCTATTTTAGAGTCTGAAAGCTGTATTTAATTAGCTTGCATATCTATGGAATGTTGTTGGAAAATAGTTTGATAGTATGTTTTCAACATTTTTAATACAGTATTCTTGTATAATTTAAACACTATGTTTCTTGTTAAAATTCAGTTAAATATGAAACTGATGTAATCTTATTCATTTATGTATTTGATAGTAAAACTTTTAATCTCCATTTTTATTACATTAGTGGTGTGAAGTCTTCCTTGAAAAAGTTTTCTAAAATTCAGTTTTTGTTCCTCATATAAAAAGAATTTTAAATATAACTTAAGTTTGTTTTGGAATAACATTGTTCCATATTATCTACAGGGGTATATAACCTGAATCCATTTAAACATAATGTGCATGCCTTAAAATCTTTTTAATTTTATTAGCCATAAAGCCATTTAAAAAAAATCTTTTGTCTTCAGGTTTGCCCCTTCATGCAGAGTATTTGCAACAAATGGCAGCTCTAGGTCAAAGATGCATGCTTGGAGATTGTCACTCCAGCCCTCACCATCAGGGTGTCCATGATTCTCTTCTGGCTTCTGAAGGTGATTTAAAGTTTTCATTACCAAAAAGATAATCATGCTTTAGGAAAAAGTGTTCTGTACTTAAATTACTGAGCGCAACTATTTTCATGAGATGTTGATAATTGTTTCCATTTCATTGTTTTCATTCAGGGCAGTATTTTGTTAAAATGCTGCCCTAATCACAATGATATTTATATTGGAGGAACCAATATGTCCATAAATTTTGTTATTTTTAGAATTCTATATATAATTCTCTATATATAATATGCTGATGTACTTCAGTATAAGTTTACAGTATAAGCAAGTAATTTAGTTCATGTTACAATATAATTTCTAATGAATATTTTATTGTCTTTTTTTATATAATAGCAACATTTTGTATTTCATAATTAATACTGTAACTGTACTGAGAAGGCTCATTTTATTTTGAGATACTTAAAATATTGTGTAACTTTGTTCTAAAGCAATAAAAAGCATTGAGATAATAATTACAATCATTATATCCAACTGACAGTTGATATACGTTTTATTTCAGTCATGCAAGGGAAAAAAACCACCTCTCAAATTACTAATTTAAACTTTTTTTTTTTACTAATTCATGGTTTCTCACAGAAACCATACTCTCTGTGTGTTATTTATTATCTCATCTTAACCTCCAATTTGTTTCCTAAATATTTGTACTTTTACAAATGAAATTCATGAAAACACATTAAATTAAAATTGCTCTAATTTGTATACAGTACATTGAAAATAATTATTACTAAGAAAGTAAACTGAGGTCATGGTAGGTCTTTAATGAAAAAGAGCCAAGAATTATATTTATGTGCTACTGCATGTATATTATTTTTAAAAGATTTTACATCCATATAGTGATGTTATAAATTTAATTTTTATTTTTAGGTTCACATCTAGCAAGCCCTAGACCAGCTCGTCATGGACGAAAAAGGGCACTTTCAAATTCTCCCTACTTGTCTGATTCATTTGACCTTTACAATGTAATTCGCTATTCTCCTAATTCTTTAACTTCTATTGTGAATGGATCAAGAAGTTCAAGTGCAAGTGGTTCATATGGTCATCTTTCTGCTGGTAAGGAGAATCATTTCTTTGACTGGGGGTGAGGGAATTTATTTTATTACAGGTTTACAAATTGAACTGTATAAATCAGTGATTACCAAAGTAGTCTGTATTGACCCCCAGGGTCTATGATGACCTGCAAGGGATTCACATCGGCAAAAAAAATAATTTGGGGGTCTACAATAGTGGCTCTCATTAAACCAAATCATTACTTTAATTTTAAAAGACTTACCTGTAATTTATTCCAGATTATGGAAACATCTTAAGAGTTTTTTGCTTTTACAATTGAGAAGAAGTTTCAGCGTGGATGCCAATCTCCAAAATGGGGGGGGGGCGGACTGGACCTGGACATTATTAACAGAGGAGATATTTAGGTTTAAACCTGACAAGATTGATGCCAAATGTTAAAAATTTGTTATTAAATCGCCAGATTCATCCCTCCCACTAAAAGCATGTTTATTGCTCAATTATTTGATGTGTAAATTAAACTTTGATTTAGCTAACATGTGTTTCTTAAGTTTTAATCACTATGCTTCGCTACAGTTACAAATTTAAATCTTTTAAAGTAAGTAGCTGTATACCATTTGTTAAAAACACATTTAAGTTGGAGTCCACCCAAAACGGGAAAACATGGCAAGAGAGACAAATGTTTTGGAATTTCTGGTATAAATAAAAGATTTTAAGACTAAATGTAATGAGTTATTTTATATTTGATTTTTCATTTACCAATTCATTTTATATGTTCTTGTTATTCATTGTTTTTTCCCCTCCCCTTCTCCACCTCTCATTTGTTCAATATTTCATGAATTGTTTACTGTATGTCATATGATAATCATTAAAAACAAATTTTTATACTTAAATTCAATATTTTAAGTACAAAATATTTTTTGGTATACAAATACAATAGATTTATTTTCATGAAGGACATACTGCTTTAATTAAAAAAACTTTTGGTTATATTCTTTTACAAAAAAAAAGCTTTCTTATTAAAGAAATTTGTATTTATAGCATGTTTTAAACTCTTGTATGTAACTGCCAAACTATTGGGATTTTCTAGCAGTGCTATTTCTCCTCAATCATTCAGTTCAGCTACAAATAAGATGTCCTTTGCTTCATTAAATCTTAAATGTCTGTTTTAGGTACTTTGAGTCCTACAATGGGTGTTCCGCAGCAGGCAGCTTATTTTCATCCTTTCATGAGACAAGGTGGTCCAATGGCTGTCCCTTCGGCCTTTGCTCACCAACCACTAATGGGAACTTTTAATCCTATCCTTGCATCCTCAAAATTGGACTCAATGGTAAATTTATATTAATACATCAGTTTTTATGTTATGTGTTTGTATATATACATTTTCTCTCTTTTGTTAGATGTAAGTGTGAAAGAGTTATCTTTAATCTGTAAAGTTTGGTTTTTAAAATCTTTCTTTATTTTATTATATTCTTTAGTGACCCTGTCTATTTACGTTTTACGCTTTTTCATGTTTGATTATTTATGAATATATTTCTAATAATTTCAATGTTCCTAATGTGAATTTTTGATATTTAGAAGCTTATATAATGAAATGCATTTCAGTTAGTAAGAAATCTATAGAATAAATATAGTCTGAAATGATACATTAACATATTTTGTTTGAATGAAACTGATTGCAGATTCTTAAGTCTGCCTTAAATATGTGTATTAACAAAATTTGTGATTGTTCATTGAATTTTTTACTTATTATTTTTTTGGATATTTTGTAGCCTGATTCATCTGGTGGTCGGGAAACTGCTTGCAATATTGTCAGCAGTACTGTTGATGGGGAAGATTCTCAAAGTGCAAAAATCAAAAAAGAAATGAGAAAAACTTTCCATCCAGACGAGGAGAAAGAAGCAGGTGCAGATATTAAAGATGAACCAGATTTTATCGAAACAAATTGTCATTGGTTTGATTGTTCAAAGGAATTTTTAACCCAAGAGGAGCTTGTAAAAGTAAGTGTTTGGTTACTTATTATGTATTTGCTTAAATTTTTGTGCTTATTTATGGAATAAAAATGTCTTGGAACATTGTTGCATTACTTGAGATTAATGCTGTTGATAATCTGTCATTCATTATGATTTGTCAGTTATAAAATAGCTTTGCTTTTTAACTCTAACTTTCATATATATATCATAAACTTCCAGATATGTCTTTAACTCTTTGAAGCATGTTAGTATTAGATGTGTCCCATATTTTTTAATTGAAGTATGCTTAGTGGGATATTTTTTGAACCACTCAAAAAGTGTTTTTATAACTAACTACTGTAGTATTTGGCAATAATTATCACCATACAACCATTTCATTTACCCATATGGCACAGTAGGAAAATCTTAATCGTGCACTATAACAAAAAATTGTAATGTTTTTTCATTTATGCAGTGGGACTTCTATATAACAAAGTCGCTAAATCCCAAAAAAAAGTTCGTTATATAAAAAAAAGTAATTATTCACAACTTTTTGTAAATTAATATATGTTTATTTTATAAATCTTACCTATCAAAAGAAAGAAAAACTCCCAAGAAAAGTTTCTTGATGCTTTTATCCACTTTCTGAAGAATTAAATTTTTTTCTTTGATGCTCAAGCTCTTATGTTTTAACATTTTCGAGCTACAAGAAACAAAGTCACTAGTGCAACGGACGAACACTACAAATGAATAGAGACTAGTTGAAGGACACATGACTACTCCACTGAGGGTGAAAGGGGATATCGAAGATGTTTCCAGTGAACTGAAGGTTGCACTTCTTGGTTGAAATGCCAAAAATTCTATTGCTCTCTGCTAGTTATGCATCTAATAAAATCAGTTCAAGATGTATGACTCCCATAAAATGTGTTAAAAGACAGAACAACTTGAAATGCCCAGAAATACTTCAAAAATAGGGAGGAAAAAAACTGAATCAGAAGAGAAAAAGTTTGTTATAGAAAAGGCACTTCACTATTCAAAGGTTATTTTACGAAGAAAATCGTGGAACGTTCTTGGTTCCAGGAAAAAGTTCACTACATAGAAAAATTCGCAATACAGAAGTTTGTAATATGGAGGTTCAACTGTATTATGTTATTTCTTTATTAATAAAAATAAACTACCTAATTTTAAGAGGGAGTTTTTGTGAAATATAGATCTTTTTCTTTTCCAAAGCTCCATATCTCAAAGGGTTAAGCTTATAGCTTAATTTATTTTCATTCCAGTTTCTGCCAATGATTCATTTAAATGCAAATAATCAGTAACTATACATAATACATTACATTAAATTTCATGAATCTGAATTATCATAGAAATATCAGTAAAACCATTTCAATGATATTAATGACTTGTTTCCCTGTTAATCAATTCCATATTAATAAAATAAGCTATTTATGAAGCTGGAATAGCTTAAAACAAACTAGCATAGGTAGAGATAATTTGAATTTACACAATAAGATAATTTATTTCATAAATTACTGATCCTTTTGTTTCTATTGTGTGTTCCCTATAAAATCAATTTTGCGTACATGGATAAAGTTTTCCACTTTAACTATCCATTCTTTTTTTTTTTTATACAGAGAATTAAAAACTACACTCATATGATTCACATCTTATTTTCTATTGCAGCATATTGGAGATGATCATATTCATAGCAATAGAAAACAATTTATTTGTCGTTGGAAGGACTGCTCTCGAGAAGAAAAGCCTTTTAAAGCTCAATACATGTTGGTTGTTCATATGAGACGTCATACTGGAGAAAAACCTCATAAATGTACTGTAAGTACTATGAGAAATTATTTGTATAAATATAATTAATTCAAAATTTTAATTTCATATTATCAAATTCCCAAGTTTCTTCTATACCTGTATTCTTTTAATAAAAGAGTGCAGTGCTTTTTTCAGTGTGAAAGTAATTTTTTTATTTCATTAGTTTGAAGGTTGCAGCAAGGCATATTCTCGTTTGGAGAATCTAAAGACTCATTTAAGGTCTCATACAGGTGAAAAACCATATACTTGTGAATTTCCTGGATGTACTAAAGCTTTCAGTAATGCTTCTGATCGAGCTAAACATCAGAATAGAACTCACTCCAATGCTGTAAGTTCCACTCAATTTTTTGAATTAAATATTGAACTTTTTAATTTATGTCTTAAGTTGGCTTTAAAAAGTGGAAAATATTGCCTAATTGGAATTTATTTCTTCAGTTTACATTTAAACTAATATTAATTATATAACTGATGTAAATTTTTTGTATTATATCGGATAATGTTATCATTGGTAGAGGCTATAATCTTGACATCTTTTTTGAATATTTGTCATGTATGAAAGAATTGAGGTACTTAGGAAACAGACCTATTTTCCTTAATATTTTTAAAAGAGTGACTAAAATTTAGGTGGACAGATATGAGGTTGAAACTTTTTTCTGAAATGTGTGTTAATATTGGTATATCTCTTGAAAGCATTTTCACATCGATGACTTGACCAATAATAAAATAATCAAGAATTTTATTTGTGGCTTGTATATTTTTAATTACAAAATAGGTATAAATTTTTTTTAGTAATTTGTTCGTTTTGAAAGCAATCTTCGTAAATTGCTGGTCTGTTTTACATTTTTTGCTATTATTTATTACAGAAACCATATGCATGCAGAGTTCCCGATTGCAGTAAAAGGTATACTGATCCCAGTTCATTGCGTAAACATGTAAAAAATGTTCATGGAGCTGAGTTTTATGAGAGCTCGAAAGTAGCCAATAAAAAACATAAGAGCAGTGATGGTAAAGACGGAGATAAAGATACCCCTGGAGATGATCAGTCAGGGGGTCTTAATAGCATGGAAGGTAGTCCTAATTCTGATAACAGCAACATCACCAATCCTGGTAGCATGTCTAGTGCCAGCATCAAATCTGAAGTAAATAAAATAATATATTATGAAAAAAAAATATTTTTCTCTTTTGAGTAGCATGTATTTTAATTTGTGGTGTATTAAAATACTAATTTTCCCTTCAGGATTCTCCTCCTGGTCATACAGAGGAATCAGTTGATGAAAATGGACCTCCAATCAGTGATAACAGTATAACAACCACTAGTGGACATGTTGAAGCAGAATCTGTTTGGAATATTGCAGAGATGCTTGAAGAGGTAATATATTGAATGTGTACATTATTAAAGCTGTACTTTTACAAATGGTCAAAATTTTGAACATTAGAGGTGGTTTGTTTCATCAAAGTTTTTAATTAAATATAAACATTTTATGGATGTAATTAATAATTAAGCCTTTGGATTATTTATTTCCTGATCTATTAAATAGTACCTTTCAACCTCTTTTTAATTATCATTTAAATCCTTAATGCTACTTAATCTTCTAGACTTTAGAAGAAAATATTGCTGTAGCCGCTTGTATCATGGGTGATGGCCCTGGTAAAGGGGAAAGTGGCCGAAACTCAAGGAGTCGTTTCAAGAGTCGAATTCAAGCTCAACTGAAATCTGCAAGCTCCTGGTTACCCAATTTCCTACCAAAAAGAGGTATTTTGTTTTATTATTGTAAATGTATAAACTCCTAGTATTGTTCTTTAATCTTGGGTTCAAGCCCTGGTGCCATTGAAGATATGCTGTGTAATGGAGGTGATGCATGTTAAATCTTTCAAAGTTGGCATGATGCAGAAGTTTTGTGAGGGGAGCGCCAGTTCAAGTGGCATCCCCATCACTTGACTAATTTTCAAAATTATGAACCCTCACATTGCTTTCGAGTACTATGTGAATAAAAAATCTAATTAAATCAACCCAGTATTATAATTAGGAACCTACTAGAAAGTATTATGTAGAAAAACTGAAAGTTGCTATTTATCAATCTAAATAGGCATCAGTCTAAAAACAATATTAAGATTTTGTATGAGTTTGTTATTTTGATAATTGAACTGAATTTAATTTACAGCATCCATTGCCATTTGCACCTAATAAGATTCTTAATTTGAATTCAATTTTTAGCTTTGTAAATTGAGGCTGATATATTTAACTCCACCAAAATTATTATTATTAATTATTTAAATTATCATTAATTATTTTGATTCTTAAAATGATCTCTCTTTCTCTGTTCATTATTTTGAAGAAAGTATAATTTTTGTATGAAAAAAAAATGTATTATGTGCTTGGGGGGGGGAGAGAAATGTCTCTCTATAGTTAATAAGTAAGAAGTATAATTGTAAATATTATTTAAATTTTAAGATGGAAATACTAAAGTTATAAACATGTATTGTTTGCTAGATGTTTCTAAAGACTTTCAATATAGAAACATCTAGCAAACAATACATGATACAATGATACAGCAATACATGAGTATATTTTCAAATAAATGCTACAAATGTGTTGTCACTGTGTATTTCATAAGTTTTTGTTTCTTTAGGTAATGGAAATAGAAGACCTACTGAAACCATAATACCTGTTCCAAATCCTCAGCATATATCAAATGGCGGAACTACTATTGATAATCCAAAAGTTAAAGAAAGTGTTCAAAATTTGGGTAAGTTGAAGTTTTGTTTCAAAATTTAAAATCTCAGATTGCTTTCATGTGTTACTTGTATTCCTTTTTTCTTTGTAAATTTCAGAACAATTAAATAATAAATTTTAAGGGCATTTACATACATTAAAAAAGTACTTAAACTTAAGTTTTTCACCATTAAGCAAGCATTTAGTAACTATAAAAAGATAATTTAAATAAAATTTTATTATGAATATCTTGTGGATTAATTTTTTTTTTCTTTCTTGCTATTTATTTTTATTACTTCAGTTTACATCCTTAAAATAGTTTTTTGTTGGCACTTAAAATTATTTATATGAAAAATGAAACATTACTATTTCTAAATTTTATATTATTGATTACTATTTCTAAACATTATCTACATTTTTATCTTAACATGTATTTTTTAATTCGTACTTAAGCTTTTGAAAAGCTAATAAGAGTAATTTAATGATATTTATAAATATTTTTAATTTCTATTGATTTCCTTGTTTTCATAAATCATTTTGAAATTTAACTGCAGGTCCTGCTCCACAAACATGTACAAATGGAGGAACTGATTTACCAAAATTGGGAAGACGTAATAGTGGTAGTGGCAGTACAGTTAGCTCCTTCTACAGCAGTTTGCAGTCAGAAGCAAGCTCTCAACAGCTTAGCACTACAAGCAGTAACAAATGCAATTTGGAATGCCCCAGCAATACACAAGTAAATGGATCAGCATATGATCCAATATCTGTAGGCAGTTCAAGACGATCTAGTGAATCTGGTGAACCAATATCAAATGGCTATGCATCTCACTTATATCGCATGCATACGAGAGCCTTGGCTGCTCAGCATTTGTCAAATACTGGAAATTTGGTAGTGCATAGCCAGAACGAGCTTTTGGCTTCAGATTCTGAGGGACTTCAACATGGATGCAGAAATATGCTTCCTGTTGCTCAGCAACAAAATAGCATGCCTGCAGCTTCTAACAATATAAATACTCCTAGGCCTATATCTTCAGCAGTTGGTACAAGGGGATTTCATCCTAATCAGAATGTGGTTTTGGAAGAACTGGAAGAAGGCAAGCCAATTGAACAAAATAAGAATGTTATACTACCTGATGAAATGGTAAATTATTTGAATGAAGTTGCAGAACAAGGCCAAAGACCTGCTTCTTCTCTTAGTGAAGCAGTTACCAGTGTGAGCCGTTATGTCCCTCCTCCTCCAAAAGGGTCTGTAGATAACCAATGCAGAAATCCTCAGAAAGTATCCTGTACAAACCATGTTCCTCAGAATCAAGCCAATCCTCCAAATCAGCCTCAAAATTGGTCAGCTTGTAATTCCTGTTGCCAAAATTCTCATACATCATGGGGACCTAATCATAGTTCTCATAATCATAACCATTCAAATGAATTGACTGCACGCAACGTGCCTCCTTGTTATCCCAATGCAGGCAGTCAACATCAGCATCCTATTCAGAATTGCTCTAATAATGATATGTCCAATAAGAATTTACATCCACATACTAATTGTACCAATCTTCCTGTTTCTACTAATATGAACAAAGTTCAAGTTAATCCAAACACAGTGCCTTATCAAGGTAATGTTCCTCAGTCCAATTCTAATCCCATTCCAGCCAATTCCAACCGAAATAATTGTTCCTTCACACATGACTTTGCACAAGCATCTGAAACCATGTCATCCCAATCAACCTGCATTGAACCCCAACACTTCAATGCTACATCAAACTTCCAAGGGAATTCTGTAAATCAATATCCTCAAAATAATTACAATCATATGAACAATCCAACAAATTCTTTATCAGCCCAGAATTCTTTTGCAGAAAGCACTCCTCAGCCCTACTGCCATGAAAGCCAATCTGTGCCGTATCCTAGTCAGAATGGAATGCAAACTCAGGGATATGGATCTCAAATTAATCCACAACACACTCATCATGCACCTCCAATTTATCCATTTGACAACATGGCTAATAAAAATTCTAATCATGTAGGACAAGTACAGCAGAATGTCCCTTATAATTCACAGATGAATTCTGCTTATTGTTCAGGAGTTTCTGGTAATTCAAACCTACATGTCATTCAGAATCAAGCGACTGCACCTTTGCCAATGAATCTTCCTCAAAACTGCTATAGTTCTAATAGCTGGTGTAACAATTCTTCTTTTGTCAATCAAAATCACTCTTATAACAGCATGAATCAAAACCAACCTTATAATCCTTCTCAAAATTCAACTTACAATATGAATCAGAATCAATCTTATAACCAGAACCAAAATCAGACTTATAATTCTGGTCAGAATCAAGCATATAGTTCAAATTATAATCAGTGTTACAATCTTAGCCAAAACCAAACATTTAATTCTAATACAAATCAGCCATATTCTACACAGACTCATTATAATGATTCTCAGAATGTTGTATATAATACAGGACAAAATACTAATTATAATCCTGCTCAAAATTCTGTCTGCAATGCTGTCCCAAATTCTTATAATTCAAACCAAAATCGATCATACAATTCCAATCAGAATTATTCTTACAATAATGGGTCAAATTCAGCACCATATTCTCAGGAATCTAATCAAATAATACCTCAAAATCAGAACAATATAGTGCCTTATCCAAACCAAATAACCAATCCAATCATACAAGGATGTAATGCAAATGGAATGTCTCATCAACAATGCAATATGTCTCAGACTGGGATAAATGTGCCTTGTGGAAATCCACATTCATATGACATTCAATATCCTGCTAAACCACCAGAAACCTCGCAATATTCTGGTCAGCAACAGCCATCAACTGCCCCTTCACAATATAGTGCAATTCCACAAAACCAAGATAAAAAACTTTCCAATTGTAATCCACTTTTATCAGTGACCAACGTACAAAATCCAAATAGTCTTACAAACACAATAGGGCAGACACAGTTACCAATCTTACTGCCCAATGGAAATCATTGCTGTAGTCGTAAATTAGGAACATCTATGCAAGCTCAATGCAGTGCATCTAGCTTGAGTGAACATGACGACAAAGATTCATCTGTATCTACTGCTATTGCTCCTTCTCAGAACTGCTCTGCTGATCCAAAAGAGATCCAGTGCCAAAATGTTAGCCAATCTTCCTTGTCTGGAGAAGCTTATCAGAGGACTTTGAAGTATGTCCAACAATGTCAAGAAATATTAGGCAAGCAACAACCATCTCCTGGATGTAATAGAGTGAGTAGCAGCACTGATCGCCATAGTCCTGCACGCAGTCCACTATTGCAAACTTCCAATATGGTTATCAATGATCTCAATTCAGGATTACACTCGTTGATTGAAGAAACTCGTTTCTTGCATATGATGCATTGAAAAATAAATTTCCTACAAATTTATTTTATAAAAAAACGTAATTGCTGTATTTTGTTATAATTCATCTTCTTGATGGGGCATTTTTAAAAAACTGTGATGAAATTTTAATTGAATTGCTCATATTCTTTTTAAAAAATTAAGAACTTGGAATATAAATTTTTCGATAGAAGTCAAGAAATTGCTTTAGGACTGTAAATGTAAGTTGAGCTGCAACTTGGGCATATATATCTATAGTGCCAAAACCATCTTAAAAGACTTGAAATTGATTATAAGGTCCTATATCAATTTTAAAACTATTTACAAAGCAAACTTTTAATGAATAAAATATTTGTGATGTGTTAGAGATGTTACATAGAAGCTACAATTAAGAAAAACTTTTTTGTTACTCTTATTGCATCTCTTGAGATGATAAATTTAGATTAAGATGAATTTTGATATATGCTGTATTTATAGTTGAAATTAACCAAGTATTTTTGATTACTAAATATACATCAATTCATACAATTACTCTCAAAGAATGCAATTTGTTTAATTAAAATTGATGTTGAAATAAGTGTTTTTATTTTTCTAAATTTTTTTGATAGTCAATTTTAAAAGCTATGTATGAAAGAAATGTAGACTGTAAATATTCTGTGTAATTTTAGAAGTACAGAACAGTAGTTTTGTATAAAGTTGCATAAATTATATGTTTTTAAGAAAGTAAAGTTTTTCTCTTCTACCCGAAGTTTTCGTGTAAAGTGCCTTTTGAATGAGCTGAAAGTGTGAGAATGTTTGAAATTCTCTATTTATACTACTGTTCTGTTTGTCTAATGTTCCTATGTTGATATTGAATGTTTGCCAAATTATCCGAATTCTTAATCACTTTTTGTGCCTTAACATTTGATACTTTTTGCAAAAAATGTTGTGTATATAGAAAGGATGTGCAATTTGACAAATGTTCTCTTTTAGAATTGTTTTGTAATTGTTATGTAAATATACAATGTATTGTAAATAAAAAAAAATTGGTTGTTTTGGGGACACAACCTTTTAACACTCGTGTTTTCTTAATTTGATCAAATATTGTTTAGAAGGGGATTGTTTTAACTAAATTAGAAAATTAAAACAAAATGAGAAAGATGATCATTGAAAATTTTCCGTGGAAAAAATTTTTTGGCACATGACACAATAAGGTGTAAAAGAAATTATTGTAGACTGAATTCTTTATTAGATGAAGACTTACAGATCATTTTTGCCCAACACATTGTATTAAAAATTAATCATCATTTGGGCATATGATCTTAAATCAAATATAGCATTACATTATTATAAATAGTAATGTATAATGTAATTACCATTAATTCATTAATTTTCATATCTTTTTATAATCAATAATTTGGTGAAATTTTAACTGAATTCTTAACATCCTTATTGCTTTGGTAAGAAAAGTTACTTAATTCTCTTAAAAAAAAATCATTGACTCAAGTAAATGGGAGCTGCATATTAAATACAAACTTTAGTAGCTCATTGACTAATAAATTGGCAAAAATTTTGAATTTATTTGCATACAAAATAACTAAATTTATTTTACATTAATTGAAATATCATTATTTAAAAAATTAGATGTTTCATTTATTTAAAATTTAACAACTAAATAGTTGAATATATAACAACTCTATTAATATTGTTATGCATTCAACCATCATTTTGAATATATAACAACAATATTCTGGGGGAAACTTGTTTGTTTTTAAACACAGATACATTATACTTGTTAATACTCTGCCTTTAACGGAATGATCTCGTAACTTTGGAAATATTCTGCTACGTTTTCTTCCTTAAACGCTAGGTCTCAAAATTCTATTACGTTTGATGGCTGACATTTGGCAAAAATGTTCAAAGATAACCGAAGTAAATAGCAAAACTGGTGTAGCATTAAATAATAAAAGGGGAGTATAGAAAGAGTACACAAATGCCACTCTCTCATATTGACCACTGGTCATTTAATGCAGAACACTTGATCAAATGATACCAATGTTGTACAGAATCGCACAAAACACTTAACAGGTGAATTACAGTCAACAAGAAATAAATAGTATCAGCTTTAAAATTTAAAGCATACAAGTAATATTAAACATACATTATTTTATAATTAGAACACGGGACAACTCCACTGAGAGTGAAAGAGGATATCAAAGATGTTTCTAGTGAACTGAGCAATGGGGGGGTTGAAGGTTGCACTTCTTGGATGAAACGTCCAGAACTCTCGGCGAGTTAGGATCTAATAAAACATTTCAAGATTTATGACCAAAATAAAATGTGTTAAAGAGAGAATAACTCGAAATTTTTTCAGAAATACTTAAAAAAAAAAGAGAACAAAAATCGAATGAGAAAAAAGTTCGTTATATAAAAAATGCACTTCTCTATAGAGAGGTTATTTTACGAAGACAATCCTGAAAGGTTCCAGGAAAACGTTTTTATAAAGGTTCGACTGTAAACTAAAAATTCGAAACTAGGGCTATTGGCGACGGACTTCATAATTTTGGGGCACGGTGAAGTGATGAGAATACGTGATCTGGAACCCCCTCTCCGAACGTGAATATGTGCGTCGCACTGTTCAACTACTCGAGGGCTTTTGGCGACGGGCATCTTTTTATAGCCATGGTTAAGTGACGAGGACGACACCTGAACTACCACACCAAATGAAGGACGTTTGAGCTCTCGACAGATTAAACGCTCCTTAACTAGAAATGATAGAAATAGATATGCTTGAATGTGTTAAAGACCAGATCTTAAATACATTCGGACCTCCATATAACGAAGTTGCTTAATACCGGAAAAAAGTTCGTTGTATGGAAAATTCGTTATACAGAGGTCCATCTATTAATATACTTCATGAACAACATAAAAAAAAATTTTAAATTCATAAATACTATACATTTTAGTAATTATTGACACCTTTTTTAAAATTATATGTTTATTTTACATATCTTACCTATCAAACAAGAAAGAATTCACTGTATTTTCAATATTAAGAAAATAATTTTACACTAAAATTAATGAATTTTAAGGACATTTTATATAATTTAAGATATCTGACTATATACGTTCGGAACCATGATTTTAAAAAGGCGCATAAATGGATAATTTTCATGATATTTAATGTCACTTAGATTAGAACACATGTATAAAATTGTTTTAAGGACATTTTGACAAAAAAAAATTATTTAAATACAATATTTCGGCAAAAAATTAACTTAGAATAACCGTTTTTAAAAATGTTCTTCTGTGAAAAATGCTTCTATTATAATATTTTGCCTGTATGTAGCTCAGACCTCTACAGAGGCTCAACTATGATTTTTGAAAAATTCACATTTTCCCAGTTACAACCATTTGAAATAATTATCGGCGTTTTTTTTCTTAAAATGTCTCCCCTCTGTTGTCGTAAAACACGGATAAACCCACTTCTAAGTTATATATTTCAAAAATTCTAGTTGAGCCTCTGTACAGAGGTCTGAACTATAGACAGACAAAATATTATTATAATAGAAGCATTTTTCGCAAAAGGAGAATATTTTGAAAATGGGTCATTCTATGTTCATTTTTTGTCAAAATATTGTACTTAAATAATTTTTTATTGTAATACTATTCTTAAAATAATTTTATATACATTTTCTAATCTAAGTGACACTAAATATAATATCCATTTATACGCTTTTGCAAAATAACGGTTCCGAACGTGGTCGGATACCTTAAAGCATACAAGTAATATTAAACATACATTATTTTATACTTAGAACACGGGACAACTCCACTGAGGGTGAAAGAGGATATCGAAGATGTTTCTAGTGAACTGGGCAATGGGGGTTGAAGGTTGCACTTCTTGGATGAAACGTCCAGAACTCTATGGCTCTCGGCGAGTTAGGATCTAACAAAACCAGTTCAAGATTTATGACCACCATAAAATGTATTAAAAAGAGCATAACTTGAAATATTTTTGAAAAAGGGAGATCAAAGATTGAATCACGAAAGAATTCGTTATATAGAAAATGCACTTCGCTATAGAGAGGTTATTTTGCGAAAAAAATCCTGATATGTTCAAGATTCCAGGAAAAAGTTCGCTATATAGAAAAATTCGCAACATAGAGGTTAGTTATATAGAAGTTCGGCTGTAGTTACAATTGTTTGGGATCTTCCCGCAGGATCGAACCTTTTAAAACACTACTTTGTTTATCGAATGTTTTCTGGGTGCCCGATTCGAAATTCCGCTTAACACAGCCAATACATCTCATAATTTTGAACCAAAATCAGATGACGAGATCGACACCTATACTTGCACATATCACTTTGCTCTCACACCAAGGCTAATCCTTAATGAAATCAAAACTAGAACGCGCTGCTAGATTGGAGCACTACCAGTTACAAATTCAATTAACCACCCACGACAATTTTTTTCCCCCCTTGTTCCTTTTACTCATCTAAATATTTTTGAAACCCAGAGCATGAAAATATAGAAATTCCGAATGCAAAATAAAAAAATTTGTTCTGATAATCAATTACAAAAAACAGGTAAAAAAAAAATTAACGTCAATTCTACTTTGTTAGAAAAACGTACTGGCGCCCTCTGTTGCAGCTAATTGTAACTACGACGGAAATAACGCAGAATAAATTAAAAAAATAAAATTTAATTAATGAATTAATATTTGAGAAAAAAACTGTATTAATGTCAAGTGTCATCCACTACAAGTTTAAAAAAATTTATTTAAATTTGATTGGATGAATAGAAAGCATTTGATTAACGATTGAAAATTTGGAAGATAAATATGTAGAGAGTGTGAGCTAATAGTAGGAACTGAAAAAAGGGTAGGGAAAAAACTGAACGCTTTATACTTTGGGGTATACATGCATATAACTGCCCAGCAAACTTTGGTTGAAATTTAACAATACGTTAAAAATTATTCGTGGGGGAAAAAAAGAGACTCACTAAGTGTAATTAATTTATAACTGGAAACTGTTTAACACCTGAAATTTTCTTAATATATTAATTATTCCTCGACTTTGTTTTGAACGTTTGTTCTTATGCTCTATTTTTTTATTTTTTGTAAAAAAGAAAAAATCAAAACAATTAAATTTTTTAAAAAAATGAATATTCTCTTAAGCATTAAGGAAGATGGTTTTAAAATTCTAGTATATATTAGCCGTAACTCACCCGCTTTGGGTATTTCATGATGTTAAATGACTATATACTGTTTTTTTAAGTTACTGATATCCACAAGTCCTTTCGCCTGTATTGAAAAACATTTTCAGTCTTCCCCTTTTGATTTTAAAATGACAGAACTTGAATTTCTGAAACGGAATGTATTAATCTTTTACGCTCCTGTAATCCCATCCCTTTGGAATTGATTTCCGCAAAGCCCGTAATCAGAAGTCTGTTTAAGAAAAGATACATGTGTTGGCCAAATTTCAAATCTGTAGGTCTCATAATTCAAAAACGCAATTTTTTTAAAATCTATAACGCCTCTTAACCTTTAATCTCCCATGGGCGTCGATTTCCACAAAATTTATTCTTAGCGGTTATCTACTCAACAAAAGAAACATGCTTACCCAATTTCAAATCTGTAGGTCGAAGGGTTCTGGAGATCTCGTGATGAGTGAATGTGACACTTTTCACCTATACAGTGGTGGCCAAAATTTTGGACTTTTTAAAATTGTTATGTTTTTTAAGTTTGTATGCTTATAAAAAATGTTACGTTGCACAAAATGCAAAGTATTTTACATCATTTTAAAGAGAATTCAATACTATAAATTCAGACAAAGAACAAAATTCAAATAATTGAAACGGAAAAAAAAAGTTATGTGGCAATAACAATCGATATACATTAGATACTGGATGATAGTAGTGGGTTATCAGTGCTTAGTGGGCCTTAACCTTTATTTTTTTTTTTTATTACAGCTTCACATAGATATTTCATTGAGCTAAAAATAGTTTTAAGCTCTTCATTCGTTATTACATGATGTGAGGAAATAATTATATCCTCAATTAGTTCCTTTTCATTTCATGGGTACCTCATTCGGACAAGAGTTTTCAAACGGTGCCACAAGTTTTTGATAGTATTGAGATCAGGACTGTTTCCTGGCCAGGATAACAACTGAATGATCTTAGACTGGTACCAGTCCTTCAATTACTTTACTGTGTGGCAAAGAGCAGAATCTTGCTGAAAAATAAATGAAGCATTGTTGGTAAACAGATCCCTGGTGGAAGGCACAAGTTTGGATATTAGAATGGTGTCAAAGTATTTTATGACAGGCAGTGTTCCATTGATGATATGAAGGCGACTAATACCATTACTGATATGCATGACTAAATGATAAAACTATGTGGATCGAAAACTTGTGGCACCTTTTGAAAACTCTTGTCCAAATCAAGGTACCCATGAAATAAAAAGATACTAATTGAGGATATAATTGTTTCTTGGCATCATGTAATAAGGAATGATGAGCTTAAAATTATTTTTACTCATTGAAACATCGATGTGAAGCTATAATAAAAAACAAGTAATGTAAAAAAATTTTTTTTGTCGATTCCTACTTAGATCAACAAAGAAAATTTTTATTTTAGCTACTTTTTATTAAATAGTTACAATATAAATATGTATATACATTTGACAGAATCACAACATTAAGTGGTAATTAATTTGTATTCATTATCTTTAAAGTATCGTATTGTCATCCAAAACAATCGTGTATATAAAATTTCAGTTCACCTGAATGCTTTAAAACATGAGAAAAAAAACCTTTTCAAGTTTTGACACAAGTCGCCAAAGTGGCTGCATTTGTAATTCTTTAAATAATTAGTTTTAATCAATTAATTTTTATTAATTACAACTAAATTATTGTATTGTCATCCTAAATAATCATGTATATAAAATTTCAGCTCAATTGAGCACTTTAAAATGTATTTTATTAATGATGGAAAATTCTACCAAGATAAATAAATATATAGAGAGTGTGAGCTAATAGTAGGAATTGAAATAAAAAAAGATTACCCCACTAAACACTGATAATTCACTGCTATCATCAGTATCTAATGTATACCGATAGTTATTGAAACACAACTTTTTTGCGTTTCAAATACTTCAAATAAGTTCTTTGTACTGAATTTAGTATTGAATTCTCTTTAAAATGATATAAAATACTTTGCATTTTGTTCAACGCAAAATTTTCTATAAGTATACAAACTTAAAAAACAAAATAATTTAAAAAAGTGTCCACAATTTTGGCCACCACTGTACATATAAAATAAAGATTAGTTAAATAAAATGTTTAAAGAAGAATTGAGAATGGTTATTCTTGATAACTATGGAGAAAATGAAACTAATTAGCTTTTTCCTTTCCTCAAGAAAACCTTTTAAATCATTAAAACCAATGACAAGGATATTACTTGATTCATATATAATCAGTAGTTCCGTTTCTTGCCCTCTGAATAATAAGAAATCTTAGTAGTTATCCACTCTTAAGTTATTTTTCACAACTAAGTGAATTCAGATGAAGAGAACTGAGTCTTTTTTTCTGACTATTTTTTACTCCCCATACGTGAGCATGATAAAGATAAAGTACTGCTTTAGGTGATTTCAAAAAAGAGGGTTAGTCTTTTCAGCATGTTTAGTGACCTTCGCAGTAGATATATGTAAAAGAATGAATTTACAAATCTGAAGTTTGAATACTACACCTAAAAAATTATTCCTACATACAAGATTTTATGTGTTATATTCATTAGAAAAGCGAAATGTCAAACCTTTAAATGTAAACTTAAGTCATTAAAAAAATTCATTTTATTAAGGACAAGGATTATGAGCTACAACACATCTGGCACACATCAAACATACACAGATACAAATACATATACATTAATATTAGTGATATAAATATGTATCACAAAAAATATACTATAAAAAAAGCATTAAATACAAATATGCACTAATGAGGATAATCCCAAAACCAGTCCTAATTGATTCCATATATTAAATTACAATTGTATTTCTTCAATGTCAAAGAACAAAGTTTAAATTTGGGAACTAGACATTTTCAAACAGAAAAATGCCATGAATATTGATCAATAAAAGTTGAAAGTAGTTGTAATATGAACCAACACACACATATAAAAATGTACACCTAAGATTTAGAAACAACTTTTCATTTTAATATATTTTTTAAAAAAAGAGATTCATTTGACATTTCTAAGAGTATACCACTAAAATAAATAAAGTTAACAATACATAACTATGAAGACACTAAGTCCAACTTGAACCAAAAGGAACTTTGTATTTTCATAATCAAGTTGATAAATTATACATAGTTTACTATCCTAAACACATATTTCTTTTATTTCATTACTCAAATAGA
The DNA here is from genome assembly GCA_019973955.1 of Trichonephila inaurata madagascariensis. Lineage (NCBI taxonomy): Eukaryota > Metazoa > Arthropoda > Arachnida > Araneae > Nephilidae > Trichonephila > Trichonephila inaurata. The sequence continues at coordinate 19,116 of BMAV01003682.1, read as the reverse complement.
AACAGTAGAAGTCAAAAGATATAAAACCAAATTCAAGCTTTTAAAGTAATTCAAAGAAATCATTTTACAGAGATTTGTTCATCAAAGGTAATGACAAGAAAAGATGCACATTATGCTATTTGTTATTAAAATGTAAGAAGTAAATATAAAAAGATACATGATTTGATAAAAATGAGGTAAACCTTAAGGAATACAGAGAGTTCTACTCATAAGTATCACATTATAAAAATGGCAGTTATTATATTTATAGTAATATATAATCATATTATTTAATATTTCCTTTGCTTGTACTGAAGCACAATACAATGTTAGCAAGCTGATTCCCAAAATAAGTATAGCACAAGTTTCAGAGAGAATCCAATAATTAATATTTTAATGTTACACTGATGTCATTTATTACCAAATAATTTCCATCTGCACCATGTAAAATAAAAGATAACTATTTTTTGAATAAATTATCAATGTCACTGATTGAAAACTAAAGAGCACTAAATTAGTGTTTTTTGTTATATTAATGGAAATCTTTTATTTCTCTTTCTTTTTAAATTATGCATTTAATTTAATCGACCCATAATGATACTTTAGAGTAGAGCATTCTATTTTGTTTAGTTTTTCACATAGAACAATTTTCTATGCATTTTAAGATATTTTAAAACTGTTAAGACATGATTCCTTAATTGTTTTTTGCTTTAAAAAATGATTGTACGTTTCAAGGAACCAGTCAACACACTCAAACTATTTGATAAAAAGTACCTAAGTGTAAATATCACATGATAAAAAGATTACACCAGGTTTGAATTTAAGAATCTAATACAGACAGCCTCTAATAAAATCAAGTTAAATGTGATACAAGAAAACATCTGAAATTGCTCTTAAAAGCCATAATGCATTTTTCAGGAAGGGGGTGGCAAAATGATAAACATGAAAACTCAGTATTTTATTTTCAATTCATTTTTGTTTAAAATAAGAATCTTAACTGGTCATTTTTATAATATTAGAAAATTTAAATTACTTTTCACTAGTAAACAAATAACTGATAAACATATAGCAACATTCATAAATTAAAACACACAATGAACATAAATGAACCTGGAGAACTACTTCTAGTATCTAAGAACACACTTAAACATAATATTATCATATTTTAAACATGAATTAGTTAAAATATTTGTGAAGCTGCATGGTAAATTTGTAAGGAACTAAATAATTATTGTACAGAATTAGGAGCTATAGCAACTCATATTATCATATGTTAATCACACTGAAGTCTTAGATGCTAAACATAAATAAGTGCTCTTTCCTCATTTTTTACTTCTAAATCTCTTGAATAAACTAGTTATTTCAGACCACAAATATCTACTAATTTTCAAAGGCTTCATACCCAAAATTGATATTATAGTGATGTTACTTATACATATACAATTTACATAATTCAATTGTTAAAAATAAATTTGTATATACATCATTTTCTGACCTTAAGAAACAAAAAAGGTGGTACAACTTTAATTTGAGAATAAATGAAGAATATAATGAACACAGTGTAAAGTATATTGCAGCATTTATATAAAAATGAGTTTATTATATTTTTAAAAATGTGCTCCTAACTCATACCCTATTTTAAAATCATTAATTAAAAAAAACAAAACATCAATAAACTGAAAACACAAATAACACATGCAAATATAACAGAATATTACATAAATAGTTATTAAATAGCAAATAAAAACAGCCAAAATAATTGATTTCATCACATCAATATTTTGATAAAATAATACTTGTTAAAAGGATGAAAGATTTGAAAAACATTGTACTTTTGATGATCACAGTTAAATTCTTCAACTAAAAATGATGTCATTTTATACTAAGAAAAAAAAAGAAATCATTAATTTTTTTAAGAACTACTTTTCACTCTCCCTAACTTTTACTATATTCATGTACTTTAATCAATAATGAATGTAGAAGATTTCAATTGATCTCTTTCTGAGTTACGGAAGAATTCATTAAAACATTGACAATCTTCCTGAGTAAAAATAATATTTCTTAAATCACATTTGATTTCTTATGTTAATGTTTGAATAAAATACTACTGACAAAAATCATAGTAGAGAAAAAAATATTCAAATATGAAAAGAATCTTAGTAAAAACAATTGATAATAGATAAACCAGGTGGGGTTTTTGTAACTTACAGGAAAAAGTTTAATTTCTTAAAAGCACAATTTTTCTTTTTAAAAAAAAAGCTCATTAGAAAAAATAATTATTTTTGCCGCTGAAATATGCTTCTTTACATTAACATGAAGGAAAAAGCTAAGTTGAATTTATCTATTACTTTTTAAAAATAAATAATAATAAAAAAACTTTATAATTACTTTTATTATCATATATCAAATTAAAGCTTGTATGTTTAACATTTATTTCAATTAATTTGCCTTAGTGCACTAAACATTTACACTACATTAAAATATATATCTATAAATAAAAACTTATAAAGAATATAACAATGCAATAAACAAAAATAAAAGGAACAATAAACAAACATTTCAAAATGACTAAAATATAAGAAAATTACAATAAATGCCATTTGTTATGCATTGAAAATGCATTTGATAGTAAGATCTCAGTGTTTGTATAGAAAATTATCACTGATGGCTTAAAAAAGACTACAAGTTTACTTGAAACTAATGGACAAAGAGTATAACAGTAAATAAATACATTTTGTTATTCTATATGACTACATCACAAAAATTGCTTATTTGAACACATTTATTGGATGACAACTCAATATGGACAATTATATATATTGATGGCCAGGCTCCCAAGCAGTAGGAGTTTCTGGAACGTCTTCACCTATTTTACAAAACAAAAAAACAATAAGTACAAGTATATTACTCCGAAGCAGTGGTTCTTAAACTTTTGATCACCACAGCCGTTTTTAAAAATTAAATATCATAATTTTCAAAAAAATAATAATCAATTTAATTATGTATTATACTTATATAGCTTTTAAAAGGCTATGTTTGAAATGTTAAGTATAATTATTATTTTTAAAAAAAGAAACCTATATTTACCTAGTCTAGCTGACCAATGTTTAGAACATATAATAATTATTACGGCAATGAATACCAAAGCTCCTATAATGGCAATGAGAACTCCCAAGACTGGACTGATAGGGAGCTTTAATTTATCTATAAAATGATATATTAAAATGACAAGTTATTATCAATTATAAGTAAAAAATATATAAAATAATGTTTACATTTACTTAGAATTAATCAATTATATATGACAAAAATTTCAAAGAAATAGATTAAAATATCTTAATGAGATGAACACAAAAGTAATTATGCAACGATTTTTAAGAGCAATTCTAAAACTTAACTTATATCCTAACAAATGAATTTCATGGCATATTACAAACATAAATTTAAAAAGTATGCTGAAAAATTTAATACAATACACCCACAAAAAATGTAATAACAAAGATTTCAATTTTTTTCCCTTTGTATAATTTAACTTCTATAATGAAAGCACTGATTTACTTGTGCTTTTGAAAAGTAAAACGCAGACTATGTTAATATCTAAGGACAGGGGTCAGCAAACTGTGGATCATATGGCTTTTGCCTCTTTGCCCACATATGCCTCTATGCACAGACAGCTGCAGCTCTTCACAGACTTCTGCCCTTAAAAAATAATTTTATTTTTGCTACGAATTACAGTTTTTCCATTTTCTTTTATTATGAGATCCATTGAAAATATCCCCCTATACTTGCATATATAATTAAACATCTGACTATAACAGTTATTTCTGTAAATTAAATTTTTTTTCATGAACAAAGCATATTGAGAAAATATCAGAATTAGTTCTAAAAATATAAAAGTTCAATTTATTGGCAATAATACAAAAAAAATTTTTTTTAAAGTCAATTCCTACTTTAAATGGATGAATAGAAAGTAATTTATTAACGATTGAAAATATGAATAAGATATAGATACATGTAAATAAATTTATATATAGGGAGAGAGTGAACTAGTAGTAGGAATTGAAAAAAGAACATGATTTGTCTGCATTGTTGTAACAATGCAAACAAAATTTGGCTGAAAAACAGGTTTTCGACACCAACTTTTGTCTTTGTTTTAAAAGTTACTTAGTTACAACAATACAGACGATTCTAAGTTGGAACCAAAAACCAGTAATTAATTTAATTGTATTTAATTAATATTTTTAAAAACTGATTAACATCAAGTCTTATCCACTACAAGTTTTAAAAAATTTATTTGAACTTGATTGGATGAATAGAAATTATTTTATTAATGATTGAAAATTTGAACAAGATAAATAAATATATAAATATATAGAGAGAGTGAGCTAATAGTAGGAATTGAAAAATACCCAAACTGGAAAAAGGTCACTGAAGTAGTTTCCAGCAATGTTTACTTATTTGTATACATGAGTTTGGAAGCACTCATGAATGGACAAGAGAGACATTTAAAGCCCCCAGCAGAAGTAACAAAACATTCAATATTTTAAAATACATTTACAGGTTTGTAAAAAGAGTGTTGAAATGACTTTTATATGAAAGAACAACTTAAGTTAATTTTAATTATTAATATAAACATGAAAATTCAGAATAAAGTGCTTCCAGTATTACTGGTATGAAAATTTTTTCCACAAAGCTTGAAAATTTAATTTCCAACATTTTGATATTTTGACAACAGTTTGTCCAATATAGAGCCTCAGAAATAAAAAATATCTTCAATAGTTCTCATCTTTTGAAAGAATGGAAAATGTTACTTTGTGTAAAACATTTTATACAAATATTATAAAATGTATTAATAGGAACCTGATAGCTTTGATTACAACTGCTACTGGAAGCCTTCCCTCCTGCACACACACCAGTGCCGGTTTACCCATTGGGTACTTGGGGCAGGGGCCCCGGAAGGGTGTGAAAGGGTCTGGATAAGCTGGACTTAACCGTTTTCCGGTAATAAATATAAGCTGGACTTAACAAGGTTTTCTGGTAATAAATATCTATCCCCCAGTGTGAAGGGAGCCCGTAGATCTGCACCCAGGGTCTGAAATCAGCTTAAATTGGCACTGACACACGCATGCATACGAATGGCCCTTTTTTGCCTTAGTTATCTTATTCACTTTCAATTTGGTTATTCTCTCTTGAAAGTTTCCCAACTCCTGCCTTAGTAAATGCAAATGTTTCATGGATTAGATTTTTATATTGTTTTATCAATTTGGTATATATAATCCTTGATTATAAAGGTTTTATAAAAAAAGGAGGGAAAAAAGAAACAAACAATCCTGCCAGATTACAGAACATAAAAAATACAGAAGATTTAAATAATCCTAAACATCCAGAAATGCAAATGATACTAGAAATCAAATTTTATCCAATGGCATTAAAATAATATATATATCATAATAAACAAATACCTTTCACTGGTTTAAATTCAGACTTTGTAATGACACTGAAAGCAACAGCATTGCTTCTTCCATAATTGTTTGTTGCAAAAACTACTGCAATAAATGAAGTTCCAGATGGCAGATAATCAATTTCAAATAATGGATATTCTTTCTCTACAGCAGATTCTACTAAGCCTAAAGAACTATACAATTCCAAATGGAACTCCTGAGGAAGTCCTCCATCATATCCAGGTTCACAACTTATGATTGCAGAACTAATCGTTTCATTTGTAACAATGCAATCTTCTACAGCATTGGGAACAGCTACACAAATAATTTTATCAGTTTAGGTACAATGCTTCAGAGAACAGCAAAAATAACAGTAAATTGAATGCACTAAGAAATTAAAACAATAATTGAATGTAATTTTTTTCCATCTAATTTATCATTATAAATATATTGTGACTATGTTAAATAAATTAAATCGATTTTTTAAAAAAAAGCTCATTATTTATCTTTTTCTTTACATCATACATCTTCATGAAGTATAAAATAAAAATTACTAAAGTATTTTAATAATTAGTTAAGTACTTTAATAAGTTATAAAAGCAATTTTACAAATTAATCTGTCAGAAGGATGAAAAAAATTACAACATTACAAGAAAATTGTTGGAAGTTTAAAAAAAATATATTCACCAATTGTTATCACAGCAGATGTTTAAGCACAACTTAAATGAAATATTTAAAGAAAATTAAAGAAGTCAGTATAGATAATTTTTACACAGTCAGTAAGTACATCATTTTCTCACAGTCAAAATATTAACAATTAACTAGACATAACATTTAAGTTATAAGTTATTCTGCATGATATCTATCAGATGTATAAAAAATACCTTTGCTATCTTTAGAATAGTTTTATATTAAGAAGGCTAATATCAAACTGAAAATTCTGTAAACATTTAAGAAAACATTTATTTACAAAGGATTATAACTCTTACGAGTCACATAAGGTGTTTTTAACATGCTTTTTTATTTCCATACATTTTTAGAACAAAAACAAATTACTTTGATAAGTATTATTTAACATAGATGAATAAAATATTGTAAAATTAAATATTTTAAGGGAAATTTTCTCAAAATGAGCAAGGCTACATTAGATGGCTAATTACTGACTTAGATAGGAATTCTATAAGCAAAAGTAATTTTAAAAGAAAAAATTTTAAATAAAAATTTAACTCACAAGCAGGTGACACTCTGAAACAACATGCTTCGGTCTGCATTCCAACACTATTCTCAGCAACACACATTATATGGCCATAATCACTCTCTCGTTTTGGTGTAAAATGCAAAGTGCTCACTGTCCCATTTACATCAAAACCTTTAAGTGGAATTTGTCGAAAGGTATTATTCAGATACCAATAAAATGCTACATTATCAGGATTAGCTTCAACTTTGCACTCAATGTTAACTGATTCTCGAAGAGGTACACCATATGAAGCTCTTTGATTATGTGCACAAATGGGAATATCTGAAAGAAAAAAAGTTAAAATATAAAAACATAATTCCCAAATTAATTATTTTCCAAAGAATGTTTTAATATTTTTTCAATAAATTAATCCTTAAATTAATTTATTAAAACTTAAAGGTCGTTCAGTACTCTTCTAGTTGTCTTATCTTAAAAAACTCATATTACACAATTTCAGAAAACAAAACAAGATTGAATTTCTAAAATTTTAATGGTATAAGTTTTAATAAAGTTTTTTTTTTTTTTTTCAGTTTTACAGATTGAGTTGAGTTAATTAACATTTAAAAATCCTTAAGTACAAAAAATGAAAACTTTATTTAAAATTTCACAAAATAGCATCTTTTCTGATGCATACACTAGATTTCCACCCCGCTTGACTTTTATATCAAACACGTTCAATGCATAAAAATAAATTAAATATCCTGAATTTCTGAAATATTAAGGAAATATTTTATATGAAAAATTTAATCAGCAATTATACTGAGTATCAAAATTCATAACTTGAATTTTAATTTTTATAAAATATGTCAATGGGATCTCAGATTAAGCAGAAAGAGCTCTACAGTGTTTATAATAATTATCTTCCAAGTTCAGAACACACACACAGAGATTTGGACATCTACTTCAAGAACAGACAGTGTAATATGAATGTTGGTAGGCACATATTAATTGAAAAATAAGTGATGTCTATTTTAATAATTTAAAACTGTACATAATGTATATATTTATACTGAATGTGTGCTTTAATAAATCATTTAAAAAGCATTGAAGAAATCATTTTATGAAGCAGGTGATTGTGATTTACTTCACACAGTTTTATCAGTTAATGGTTAAAAAATTTCGTTTATTTAATAATCACTCTCATTGTATTTATTTTCACATAAAATTCTGTTTATTATAAAAGTAGATAATCCTTTATTTGTCTTTTAATGGTATGAAAATTGTGAAGGGTTATCATTTTAGCCTGGTATAAAGAAATAAAAAATAATTTTAAAAAATGCAAACATACAAATAAATCCATTGAAAAAATATTGCAAAGAAAACAATAAGTAGATCATAATACTAAATTCCTTTTAAATTCTTTTCAATAATGAAAATAAATACAATGCACAAGGTATTCATAACTTAAAGTATTCATAATAAAAAACTATAAATTAAAGTATGTCTAATGTTACAAATCTGAAATTAAAAAACATGTGAATGCTATTAAAAAGTTATGTAAATATATTTTATAAATAATAGTATGTAGTTCTGTATGACACTAAAATATACTCAATAGGAAGAATATCTATATTGTATACTATTTAAAGTTTAATATCTTTTTAATAATTGGAATCTTCTTCTTTCAGTCAATTCAGATAAATACACAGAAAAACAATAATCATAACAGTTAAAGTGATAAGCTATGCCAATGACTGCTGCTGACAGAAAGGGTGTTTGCTTAGAAGTTAAATAAAAATTTTAAGTTCAATGGTAGTGTATCTCTATTCAATATTCTCCATTTTTATATAACATATAAATATATATAAGTTTTTCTTTCTTACGGATCATTTTGGCTATGAAAATATGCAATTTTACTTATCAGTTTTTTAAGAAAAGTAGTAAAGGAAAAAATTCTTTTGGAAAATATTATAATTTGAATAGCTATAAATAAACAATGAGTAAGAATGAGCTTAAAAATAGAATAAATTACAAAAACAAGGCAAAGGAAAATGACAAAATAAAAATATAAATTAAAAAATACTCACAATGAACATCAATGGCAACACTTTCACTCACTCCTTCACCCTCAGCATTAGCTGCAACACAAGAATAGTTTCCAGCATATTTTCGAGTGACTTTATGAAGAAGTAAAGATCTATTCTGAATTTTGATACCAGCATTAATGTTGGTATAAATTGGCTGATCATTGAATCTCCAACCAACTTCAGTTACTGCAGGATTTGCAATTATATTGCAGTCAAAATAAACAACATCACCTTGAAGTATGTAAGCATTGGGTGTACCAACAGTTACAGATAACACAGGAATATCTGAAAAAAAATCAATAACCATATAATAATAATAAAAAGATAATCAAATTAAAGTTAGATTATTAAGCATCTCTCTGTCCATTATCATATTTAATAAGCACCTATTTCAAATTATGCAGGATATATTTATGATAAAGAAATATTAATAAGCACATGCAAGTGATACCATTCATATAATGTTACTATTAGAAGAATCAAATAGGTAGAACAAACAACATTAATATATAGCACATGAAATGCTTTTCTTTAAAATATTATATACCCAACTTCATATAAAAATAAGTAAATTTTTTAAAAGATTCAGATACTTCAAAACACTGAAGTTTGAAACACATAGAAGAAAAACTAGGCATCATTTAGTAAAAAGTTGATTTTTTTGCATTTTTTTTACTTTAAAAGTAGAATTCTTTATTCTCTCTTTCCTTTCTACAAAATGACTGGCATATTTATTAAAAAGGAAGACAAAGATTTTGAAAGTTACAATGAAAGTAAGTTTTCCTAAAATTAGAAAATAATTGATTAAGATTGGAAACCAAGTTATAAAATATAAATGAACAAAAATAGTGATACATTTATCTTATGATACTGAAATTTGTTACATTAAAATTAACAAGAAAGTTAAACATGAAAATATCTTTAAAATTTTACATTCTATAATGATGAAGGAGGAGATGAGTTACAGTTATATTAATTTCACTTTACAAAGCTGCACGAGCGCTATTAGCAATAGACCTCGTAATTTTGAACCATGGTCAAATGGCGAGCATGACACTTGAGCTGGCACCTTCCTCTCCTAACTTCCACACCACATCAACAGGAAGACATTTGAGTCTCAACAGATTTAATGTGTAATGGGCCCTACATTCTGGGTTTTTAGCAGCTCAAGGCTCAAATTCATGACACACCAGCCACAAGTCCGTGACCTTGACCACTAGGCTACCACTGCCAAGATGAAAGAGGGGAAGGGGCATTTTGACTGGGCATTTAATAATTTTGGAGCTGTAAAATATAACAAACTATAAATTGATATGTAGTATTCTGATTTTATATGTCTCTGATGATTAATTCTTTTCCTAGATATAACAAGATGATGTTATATTGAGCGTGAAACTTGAAAAGTATTTCACTATTTAAGAAAATAGAGTTTACTTTTAATACCTGCACTATAGATTTCAAAATTTAGAAATGATGTAACACAATTTCCAATATTGAAATTTATCAATAAGATTACAAATAAAAAAGTTTCAAACTTTATTTTTTTGAAAAGTTATGTGATATATAATATATATGTACGTTACCATCAAAGCAAACAATTCAGTCATTTTACAAATTACTAGATTTTTCAAGAAATAACTAACAAGCCAATTAAAGTGTGTAAAAGATGAATAATTTCCCACTTTACCTAGGTATTCTATAAATTAACTAACGGCAGACCATTCAAGTGAAAAATAAATGATTTGAAGTTAAAACAAGTTTGTTGTTTTATAAATTTTAACATATGATAAATAGTTAAAGTCCCTCCAAAATACATTTCATATTCCAGATAGAATTTAATAAATAATAAAGAAAAACAGAATATATAATATAATTGATAAATAAGTTAAATTGTTACAAAATATCGGTGTTAACTTACACTGTTTAATAGATGCTACAAATTTACTGTCTTTAAACTTTAACGATTGTATATAGGCTAACATTATTCAATAAAATAATTAGACAAATCATAGAATCCAACAATTTTAGATACTTTAACTAACTTGATATGATAATTTATGAAATAACGGACTCTACACTTTAAAGGTAGCACACACACATATATATTACATGACATTGGAAATGCAGCATCAAAGAATGACTAGAAAGTGAAGAAACTCTGAAAATACAAGGAGATGACAAGTAATAGAAGATGTTAATTTTAAAATGATATTCTTAACACAGTGAAAGAACATCAAACTCAGTAGGTAGTAATACTACAATGGATAGTGATACACTAAGCAACACCTCTAAGAACAGAGCCAATGAGAGTATGGATAGCATTTCCTGTCAACCATTTGCCATAGTTCCTCATCTGAATACAGTAGTGGCAGGGCATACAAATGGCATCCGATTATGTCCCAAACATATTCAGCTGATAAGAGATCAGAGGAGAACAATGGCGAAGAAATATCAATACATCCAGCAGAGCATACTGACTGGTGTGGTCAGGTATTATCCTACTGATAAAGGGCATTGATACCCCTGGCCATAGCACATCTTCTACATATTGCTGAGTCATCATAGAGCTCCAATGCAAACCAGAGATACTACGGCATGTGATGGCACTCAAATCATGATACTATATTGGTAGATGGTGAGATATTCCACAGATGCAGCTGAACTGAGCTTGTCACTATGATGATTACGTATCCAAGAAGGCAACCCTTTGCCATTCCATTAGTCATGTCATTCTAGTCAGGCACCATTATAAAAGGAATCGTATATGCTGCAGGGTCAATATCAGTTTTCTTAACAGATGCCATGAGTGCAAACCACTAGCAATCAATCAACAGGTAATGGTTCTGGTTATAATGGGAATATTAAGGGTATCCTAAATATGCTGCAAAATGGTGGCAAAGAAGCTTCCAGGACCACCATCACTAGTCAGTGGAAGCATCAATCCATGGGTGCTGACATATTGCTCTGGTCACACTTGTACCATTTCCTTATTCCATCAATCTTTGACACAGTTGATGCTCCATGGATGCATCTAGGTGGGTGTCAGCTGAGATTTGATATATAGATTAATTTGTCCTTTTCAGTCCAGTTCTCTGTCTGTTTGAACTACTTTTACTTGAAGCGACCAGGCATTCTCAGCAATTACATGTCTTCCAAGACAAAAAAAGCTTCAATAACTATAGAAGAAATAATGGTCTAGATATACTGCACATTCTACAAGACTTTTCCCATATATCAACATGCTTTAGAGAGGTACACATTTCACACCAACTGTATTACTTAGTGAGGTGCTGCTACTCTGAAATTTGTAGAGATTTCTGATCACTCCCACTTGGTGCTGCATTTTCAGTGTCACACACATTATTATAAAAAGTGTACACATACATGTTTTTTCCTCACCAAATTTGAGATAAAAGTTTTTTTTCTCATCTAAATTATTTTCAACGTATCTAACTAAGCTTTGATCAATCTAATCAGTTAGCTTATTACTATTGATTACCAGTAAATTTTTTAAAATTCAAAATCAATTATTTCTTTCAATATTTGTTTACAATCAATTACATTCTAGCTTATTTTTTGAAGAAACAAAAAATTTTCATAAACAGCTGCACACAATCACATCTGACTTCATAAATTAGTTCAAGTAAAATCGATCCCTTAACATATTTTATTTGTTTAGAATTTCCCTCCCTTCCCATAAAAAATTGCTTTGCAGCTTATTTGTTTAAAAAAAAAAAAGCAAATACAAAATCAAAATACTTAAAACATTTATCAAGCTTTTACTTTGGCTATTCTTAATACAAAAGAAAGTAAGATTTTTTAACTGGTAATACTTATTTAAACTAGCATGGATTTTTATAATGTTACAACAACAAAAGGAGAAATTACGATGTATATTGAGAACTCTGTGATCCTCCAGTATGTGTCCATTCATGATTGGATTAGTGGCTCGACATGACAGGACATGACCATGATCATCTGAAGTAGGTACAAGTACCAGTTTACTAATTGTAGTGGTATCATAAGTAGCTACAGAAGCATTCAGTAGTTGTCTACTTCCAATCCACCAAGTAATGACAGCTGGAGGTCTGGAGCCACTAGATTGACATTTCAAAGTTGTACGACGGTTAGCTGAAAGTGGACGCTGTAGTGTAGTTATGTGGACATTTAATGGCTTTACTGAAAAAGAAACATATTCGGTTTTAAGAGAATATGCATATTTGATATTTAACAGAAATATGTAAATAAAAACCATTAATACAGTTAATTGGATCATTATTTAGATAAGGCAAAAATAGTCATAATTCCCTAAAATCCTGATGCATGTCAATATAAAAGTATGCAATATTGGTGTTTTACAATAACTTATACATTAACTTTACTCTAGAAAAGAGTATACAGTAAAAATCCTCAATTCTTGATATCACCAAGACATAGAAAGGTAAAGACTTATGAAGTTATAAATAAAATACCTTTAGAAATTCATAAAATTCAAAATAAATCAAATATTTAATCAAAACAATTGTTATAAACATTTAATGTATTAAAAACACCTTTGTAATAATAGATTTATGACAAATTATTCTGAAGTACCCAAAAGTATATTTTTAATATTAGCAATTCTAATTTTTTCCAAAGCAAAAACTTGATTTACTTTTAAACTTCAGAAAATATATTATTTTAAATTTACAAATACATTTCCAAGTTAATTTTAAATGGCAATAGGGAGTCTCCACAACAAAATGGATGAATCATAAAAAACTCAAATTAATCATAAAAAATAATGATAGAAAAAATTTAACAATATCCCGAGCAAGATTCTATTTAACACATCTCTCCTAATACATTTATATAAGAATCAATAAATAAACATATCTTTATGTAATTGCAATATGTTTTTGCCAATGACCAATCATTGTTGAAATTTAGAAAATTCTCTTATTAAAAACAAAAGAATGGAAACAAAGTGAAAATAATTATTTTTATAATAAATTTATAAAAACAAAGAAATTTTTTTATCAAACATAATTTAAAATCTTCTGACACAAAAAGAAATATTTGCATAAAATATCTTAGAATAAATTTAATAAGAAGGAATGTAGGGGTAGATTTTATGTTTTTGTGATATGATGCAGTATGACAGTTTTATACATGACACAGGTTATATACATATATATATATACACACACACACATAAGGTTTATTTTATTATAACAGGTACTCAAGTACCATTTGTATTCTGAGCCTTTTATTAAAATATTTTTAGATAATTTTTTACACATCCACATAAAAAAGTTTGAATTATTGCAAAATCGTAGATAGTAGTAAAAAATATTTTTTTAACAGAATATAAATTATATTTTAGCATAAATTTTTACATTGCCTTTTCCCAGCAATTATCCACAGACAAAATTTCTTGAAGACGAAAAAAACAAACAATAATTGCACATCATTTGTATTTAACTAAATATTTTCCAAGATTTTTTGATGATCTTTGTTTTATTGGGAAATTGAATAATAACCAGTTAATACAAGAGATAATAGTACATACCATGAATTTTATACATCTTAATGGCAAACAAAGAAATCAATTTATCTTGAAGATTTAAACACCATGCTAACAACAAAAACGATTAATTTTACAGAATGTTTTTCATAACACTATTGAGGCACAAAAAATTTAATACATATTGGTTCCTCTATCATGACAGTCTTTGTTTAGCCCCAATATATAAATATATATATAGATGTGCATTAGCTACAAATGCATTATTTTATCTTCTTGGCTAACACAGTCCTAACTTCTAAGTATAAAACAGTAGACTTTGTAAAATCCATGTAATATACAATGTAAAAGTAAACGTGAATGTCAAATGAATGTGCTTTATCAATAAAAAAAAATACGACTGGAAATTGTAAGTAGTTTAATGGCATAATTATTTTTCTGCAAAATTCTCAGTACAAATATAAAAGAATAATACTACAAAAGTGCATAACAATTTGAGCAAGTATTTTTGAAGTATTAAAAATGTGCATTTTAATTATTAGCTTGTGAATTTGCATAAAATTTTGGTTGATTATCTTCCCAGCTCTAATTTGTTTTCTATAAAATTTATATAACTTTGTAATGTGATTAAAATGTAAAAAACTGTACTTATTTTTGTTTATTATCAATATCCCTTTGCAATTAACTGTTTAAATCATACTTGCTAAACTGAAGAAGAAAAATGTCAGTAATACCAAGATTTTTCTCAAATTTGATAGACTGGCAAGAGTCCTAATACTTTAGGTTTTATGAAAAGGGGAAGCTAAGTTGATGGATAAAATAATTCAACATTGATAATGTGATTTTTACATTTATACGCTTATTACAGAATTTTTATACAAACAACAAATTTTTTATACAAGTCTTAAGCAGTGAACATTTAAAAATAATATAAAAAACAAGACAAAAGTAAAAATTTAGGATTTATTGTTAATAAACCTTTTACAGATTCAATCAGTCAGGTTAGGTATGAAATAAAAATGAGTAACTTGAAACATTTCAATTCTAAATAACTATTAAAGTCCTTTCTTAATGTGTTTTTTTCCAAATCATCTATGTTATGATTAGTTCTCAAAGATACTAACAAAATTAGGTTGTTTTAGGTGTGTATCAATTAATTTTGAGAGACATTTTGATTTTATTATGCTCATAATAGAAAACATTAATTCACAAACATGTTGATTTGAGCCTACAACAATACCTGACAGCCGAATCGTATAAATTTGGAAAATTGTTTGTTGGTACAACTGCCCAAAAAATTCCACATAATTTGGATAACTTACAGTTGAAATGAGTTCCTTATATTTGCTTTTCAGAGCACTATGGTGCTGTAGGTCAATAATTCCAATTTCGATTTCAGGTGGGTAATAATAAATCTCTTGCAGAGAAATTATGAAAAATGATATATGAATAGATCAGGATTTTTTTATCACCTAGAAAATCCTCAAACCTAGCACTAAATGAATCCTGCAAAATGGATATTAAATTTTTAAATCTATCATGGCTCGGCACATTATTAACTTTGACAGATAGTTCCTGCCTTAATGTGAAATGTGTTAATCTTTTTTCTCCAAAATTGAGACAAATGAGCAAAAATTTGTTCACAAAAGAAGGTATATGATAAATTAGTTGGAAAAGTGCAATCCTTTCCTTGTAATCTTAAATTTAAATTATTTAAATGTCCCATAGTATCTGTTAAGAAAAGCTAAATATCAAAGCCAATTTTCATTCTGAGTAGCAAACACTCAGGGCAGTTAATTGTTTTCTTCCATGTGTTTTAAAAGATGCCTTTGGAAAGCCATAGCACACAACAATGACGGAGTATTATCTACATCATAATTTTTCATTGTCATTCAATCATGTGTATTTAAAATAAATCTTGATGTTTTCTTTTTGTCTGAGACAATCACATTTCAATAATATTGCCAAAAAAATTGGAATTTATCATTATCCTTTCAAATTTTAAAATCTTTCAATAAGGCTTAGTGTGCCACTCTCAGCTGTGTCACAGGTTGACTACTCCTGATTTAAGGGATCTTCATGAATGCAGCCCACAACATTACAAAACATGAATTTTTACATTCTCTATAAAACTAAGCAAAATATATTTCATAAGAAATTTTCATAAAAAAATTCTTATTAGCCATTAATTTTACAATCCTATCATGGTCTGTAATGAAAAGAGAGAATTCATGAATATTAAAGCACACAAGTGGTATTTTCATGTATTAGATAGGTACCGTCCAATACATGCTAACAACTATTTAAAACATGTTTATATTATTCAATGTTCAAACACAAGGTTAGGATAATTTAAAAATTTACAATAAGAAACATGATTAATCTGCTAAAAGTTATTCTTCTAAAAGTATTCAAAAAATGCAAAATAATTTAATTTTTTCCAAGAATGGTTATAAAAAAAACAATTTAAAAACTAGGAAAATTAAATATTCCACTGAAACTTACAATTTAAGTCTAAGCTAACAGATTTTTCTGATGGTTCAGTAGCATTGGGAAGAGCAGCTTGACATGTTAAAGTGGACATCAAATCTCCTCTATCCAAATAAGCTAGGGTCAGCTCATTTCGCAAGTTTCCTCGAGGCATTGTAACGAAGGTATCATCCAAAAGAAATGTATCTTTCCACCATGTAAGAACTGTGGGTATACCTTTATAGAGAGAAATAATAGTTATAAACAATAAAGAGTACATAAAAATTTTAATTAACAATTATACATCATTCTATTCAACATTTTCCCATAACTTAACTTAACAACAAGGAAAAATAATTCATTAGCTTTTACTTTTGAACATAAGGGATTGTTGGACAGCAAAATTATTGATAACATTTGACAGAATCTCCCTCAATTCATATAGTTAAAGAAATAGTACAAAAGTATTTTTTTTAAAAAAATAGATTTCCTACAAAATTAATTCTGCTATGAGAAATTTAAAATAAGATTAGAGATTTTAAAAATAGGATATAAGCTAGAGAAAATTTTTAATCTAATAGAAAACATCTCTAAATCTTTTTTTAAAAAAATTTAAGAGTTAGCAAATAATTTTTAGCTGTCAAACTAAATGGAAATTAATTTTTTTAAAAATCTGATTTAATTCCAACCACCACATTTTTTTGTGGGTACTATGTAGTTTGGTCTTCTATCATGAGAATTATAAACTGCAATTCCTTTCTACCTTTTCCTAATATTAAATTGATGGTAGATAATTGGGCAGATATTCAAATTGAAAATTTATTCTATTAACTTCCCCAATTGTTAGAAAAAGAAATTGAAATGCACTAATTTGATACTAATATATATCTGATGATGGCTTTAACACAATAGCAAGAACTAGTAGCTTGAAATGCTTAATGCATGTCATTAAAATCTTTGTCATTACATTAGATATTTGTTGCCTTTAATTCATATAAAGAAGTTTGAGTATTTTTCTCTTGGATCCAAAATATAAACAGTAAGGAATAATCAAAAAATATTTTAAACTTAACTTAGAATTATTATATTTCCCAGTAATAGCGATGAAAATATTCATAAATATTAATAGCAAGAAATCTTTTCTAAAAGGGTCTTAAAGGTGTTAAACATTTAATTTTTCAATTTTTTAAAATGCAGTTTATTATTTTAAGCTGAGCATTTTAATATCAAGTATTATCAAAGTTAAAAAAACACTGAATAGTTATTCAAAAAACTCCAAAAATACAATTTTATAAAATTAGGAATTACATACTTATCCAGATATTTCCTATTTCCACTCATGTTTTATTTTATTTTGTTGAATAAGCCTCATTATTTTTTTAATAATCTATTCTTTTAATTAAGAAGCTTTAACTCAATGCTTTGTTTTTGATAAACTTTTT
The DNA here is from genome assembly GCA_019973955.1 of Trichonephila inaurata madagascariensis. Lineage (NCBI taxonomy): Eukaryota > Metazoa > Arthropoda > Arachnida > Araneae > Nephilidae > Trichonephila > Trichonephila inaurata. The sequence goes on along the minus strand of BMAV01003682.1, from coordinate 1,015 downwards.
AAAGTTGTTTCAATATGTCATTTCAAATGCAACTACCACTTTGTTTGCATTTTTTAAAATTATTATTACAAGTGAAATGAATATTTCCAAAATATCTACACGGCTTCTAAAAAAAAAAATTCTGTAGAACATCACGTTTGTAGGGAAAAAAAATTATTAATCCTTCACTGAATGTAAGTATTTTACAAGACAATGAACTAAATATTTTATTTTATTTCATTTATAGCTGTAACTAAATCTTCCTAATGAAAATCAGATTTTAAAGAATATCACATAACTGATTTTCTTTTTGCTTTAAGTGGTACTTACATTTTAATGCAACCGTATTGGCAACATTATATGAAAGGAAGCATATGGTTTCCAGTTCAGTGTGTACAATGTATGAGCAAAGGATGGGGTTGCCAGCTTGGTGAGTTATCTTGAACGTTGGCATTGTTGTGATAGTACACAAGTACTCTTTAGGTTTATTAATACACAGATAAAGTGTACTTTGATAGTTATTGAGATATCATGGTCTAGTTAGTCTACACATTTAAAAAATTATAGAAAACTGATTTTTTACCCCTTATCAATGAAATGTCTAAACAAAAAAACACTGCAGAAATTGACTGAAGATCTATTTTAAGATATTATAAATTGTTCTATTAAAAAAAAAAGCATACAATGCAATCTAAAAGAAATGTATTCATTATGAAAGAATTGCAAATTTAAATATGAAAGGTAGAGCTTTTTAGAAGGAAAATCTTTTTTTTTCTGATAATATTTGAACTTTTAGTAATGATGACATTTGAAAGACAAAACAACATTAATCATCATTTAAAATATGAACTGTGATAAAAAAAAAAAGAGATGTAACCTTTGTAAAAAAATGCAACAATTATAAAAGTGTTAAATTTGGTTTTGAATGAATTTACCAATACAATGAAAATGTAATCTGAAATAATTCCACATATGTGAAGGAAATATGGAAAGTTATTTGACTAAGACAATTTTTGGTCATTAATGCAAAATGAAA
>BMAV01003680.1:1367-19204 GCA_019973955.1 Trichonephila inaurata madagascariensis | reverse complement strand
CTTTCAGAATGCGATGGCGAATAGTTTAATTTTTCAAGTTTAATGGTTTAATTTGAACTATTTAATTTTTAACTTTTAAATTTTTAATTTTTAAATTTTTGAGAATTGGATATTTTAAGATTAATTTATCAAGTTGCAATAGGGGGAAGGTTGGCGCCATCAAACTAGTTTAACCCCACTTATCGGTCCTAAGTCCGAGGTTGCACTTGGATATTTTATATATTTTTTTTATAAATTTTTTTTTTTTTAATTTTGTTTGAAAACGTTAGAATTTTGTCTTTCTATATTCGCCATTGATATTCTGAAATGGGATTTTTATGTTATAGGATTCATTTAGTTTCGATTTTTTTTTTCTTATATTGATTCCTGTGATGTGATTGAATTATATATATTTAAATATATATATATATATACAAAAAGTGGATGTGATTATATAAGTGGCCTCACTTCTCTCCAACACCGTTCAACCGATCACTATGAAAATTGGCATGTATATGTATTTTTTTTGTGGAGAAGGTTCTTGTGCTATACTCTTTGTTGCAGCTCCCCACCATGTGATGCTACAGCAAATCAACTTCTACACCGTTCAGTCAATCACCAAGTTACCAACATGGTCACCAAAAATGATGCCATTATTACGTAAAGAACGGCGTTGCTTGCGAATATTACAATTTTAACATTAACAGAAAGTACAATATTAACGTATTACATATCCAGATATAAATTATTTACACTATTTTAAGTGTTCATTACACAAAATGGGTAACAATGTGTTACTTTTGCTGAGCAGAGATCAGCTTAGGAAGGTGTGTGTGTTTTTGTCAATAATAGACCCTCAAGAGAGTTACGAGCATTATAAATAATAAAAAAAATCTTTTTATCAGCTATTAGACCTACAGACTTAAAGTTTAACAAATATGGGTTTTGTGTTCAGCTATGTAAAAAGCTTTTCTTTTAGTTTGCAATTCACGTAATATTAACTCATTAAAAGCTTCTTTATCCTTCATTCTGTATTATTTAATTTTTCAATTCACCCGTTCTTCGCACGGGTATATCAGCTAGTATTATATAAATGTGTTCAATAGGACAAAAAAACAAATTATTTAGCACGTTATCGAAGTATTATTTCATCCTTAAGTTCAAACCTTCACATTTATTTGCTCATGTAAAATATACTAATAAATGTGTGAACAATTAGCCATCTTTAAAGTGTACTGGGTGCCTTATATTGATCATTTTTAACCCTTGAGCTATTTAAATAATATATTCTATTGAATTTCTACTATCTCTATAAATCACTGATTATAATAACATCTTTTTTTTTCTTTTTGTGTGACTAACTAATATGGTAGTGGTTTTGTCTCAATTCTTTTTTGAATATATATAAGATCCAAAGAGAGTAAATCCGATGCAAATGCAATTTAGAAATATATGCAAAAGCCTCAAAATAAACTTGTTTACTATTCCAATGCATAGTTAAATTAATGTTTGGTGAATTTTGAAATAAAATATTCTGCATTGTTAATCCATTCTACAATGCCCAATCCGCAATTTTAATTTACATTTCCGGTATTCTTTCCAGGTTTCCTTTTTCTTACAATTTCTTTTTTACTAAAGAAATTATTGTGTTCTTATTGGTACATTTATCTGTGAGACACAACTATAAGGCATTAATAGCTAATAAGCTCATTAACTGTGTTTATCCTTGCTTTTTTTAAACATCTTTTCTTTTAAATTTATTTTGAAATGCCAAGAATAAATGTTGCATGATTTATAATTCTATAAGTGTAATAAAAACTTAATTTGACCTCAAAAACAAAATATGTTTGTCAGCTAATGATTCAGATGATTACAAAAATTCAACTTTCAATTAAATAATTAATACTTAAGAACACAGGCAAAAAATCCAGTATTTTCAATAGCGTTATGTATAATATCTGACAATTAATTAAAATAAATACAGTTATAACGTATATTATACAATTTTAAAAATTCTTATAAAAAAAATTAAAAATTTAAAAAATAATACAAAAGGATTATTTAACTGAACTTAAATGGATATTCAATATGTTTATTCCTATGATAAAATCATATAATTTGTTTATTTTTGTATAAGAATCTTCTTCCTTATTCTTTTCAATAGTTGTGTTTTATACAGAAATACATATAAGGAGAATTAAAGAAGTACATATTTGTTACTATCTTTTCAAAACAGTACTAAATATTGTTGCACCGAGAGAAAAGAAAAGGTTTTATACTGCAACTCCTCCATATCCATCTAAAAATAACACGTTTTTCCAGTTATAGCAGCCATTTCCTGGAGATTTTTCCCGCTGTACATTTCGAAGTTTCAGTCGACTGCAAACTGTCCAGAGGGAATAGAGTTTGCTTAAGATACTCCTCGATTGAGCACAGATTCGAAATGGTCTCGTTGTCAGTTCCTTTCGAATTTTTAAAGGAAAAACGGGAAAGAAGAATAATTCAATGAACAGGAAGAAAACTTTCGCTTTTTCTTTTTGGTTGTTGTTTAACTACCCAAAATTCTTTCCAAAATTGAAATAGTATGAAGAAGTGTACTTAATTTATAGTGTATTGTTATATCGTGTTCCTTAATCTTAATTTAATTGATGAATTTCATCTGTTTTTCACATCTGGCTGAACACTGTTGTCTATGAACAGAATGCTATTCCTAAAGATCGTTTTCAAATACACATTGGACATTTTCTTCATAACTTTAACTAAGTAGTGTAGGAATACATCAAACTTTCAGAGATAAATTTCAAATATAAGATAATCTCTCATTATTTTTTCTTTGAACCACCAGGGGATGTTATGTTCCAATCGAGTCACGGGTTAGAATTATTTTTGTATAGGGCTAATATACGTCAAGTGAATCGGGATTAAGCCATCGCGTGGATGTGCAGAATGGGGTATCTAAAATATTTTAAAGAAATATTCAAATAGTTTTTTTATTAACGTCACACTTTGGAGCAACATGGAGGCGATTGAACTTGTTATCTTGGACTACAAACAAGTGTTGAAAACGACATCTGTGATTTGGTACACCACTCTTCAAACTTTAAATAAATATTCCAAGAACAGGGCAAAAAATTTGTCTTGGATATTTTTGAATTAGATGAAAATCATTTAAAGAAGGAAGGTGTGCATACTATCTTATAACTAGATTTATCCTCTATAAAGAGAGAGAGTTATATTTTATTTAATAAATTATTTGGAGTAAGTACAAACAGTTTTTACTTATACTTTTAAGATACACTTTGGAAAGTAATTATGATGGGAGAAAATTTTGTTATAATTTCATTAAAAATAATTTACTACTGTAAGACCCCGCTTAACGCTGTTTCGGTTTAGCGCTCTTATATTTCAACCCGGGGATTCCCCGAAATTGTAGATTTCAAAATATGTACATAACATATCCGAAGCAGTGTAGTTGTGTTTCTTGTTTGGTGCGGTGCTGTAAGGACACATTTTTATCATTTGAAACACATTTGTTGACATTATTGTAAGTATAAATTTATATAATACTATAGCGATTAATACAGTGACAAATTTTATGATCTTTAGTTTTTATCATGGATGATAATGAAAAACAAGAAAAGAAAGCAACCAGAAAAAGCATTTCACTGGAAACTAAAATGCAAAAGATTAGATTCTGGTGAACGTCAATCTCAAATTAGTGCTGCATTGAATTTGGCAACTTCAACAGGATGCTTTCTTGACAAAGAGGCAGAAAATTGGAAACACAGAATAGACTGAATGATCTGACTGACTTAGAATTTTATTTGTTTTTATATGTATATATTCGTTTATATTGTTTTTATATTTGTAAGAAATAAATGTTTGGTTTTATTTTTATTAAAAAACATAATTATTAAATTTAATACCCAACCAATTTTCTATCCATCTTCCCCGAACCCCATTATTTACATGTTAAGATAGCCTCGTTTAGCGCTGTTTCGCATTACGCTCTACTTTGATGGAACGTGTCCCCCGCGTTAAGCGGGGTCTTACTGTATATACATGCACATAGATCCGATAATTCTAGCTTTTGTTAATAATTCCCTGCATAAGAAATTGGTTTTATTTTTAAAATTTATTTATACAAAAATCCCATTGCATCAGGACCACCCTTCACCTACAATAATGAGCTCACCCAGAGACAAAACCACATTCCCTTCGTGCCTCATATAGGAGTATACAAAGTGTCCATCTTTCTACATGACAAAACTAAATGAGAAAAACAGCCAATCCGCATGATCGTGCGAGTTAGATATTCTTATACGTTTTTGCTTCTGAAATAGTCGTATGTAAGAAAATCTCGAATCCAATGATTGAGCATATTTGCAGAAAGTATATAGTATCACTTTTTATGAGCAGACGGTGGTTATAATCCATGTTTTACTTTCAGCTGGCAAATCTAGTTTTGTTTTCAAATACAACGAAAACACGTCTTCTTTTCATCTGTCGTAAAAAGGTAATTATCGATATATTTATAATTGCTTGAATACAAATCTTTGTATTAGTGTTTAAATAGTTGTAAAATAGAAAAAAATATTAATTATACTCTATTAATGTTGCTTTAGGACTCGGGATTTCGTTACCCGCACTATCGTGTGGGTTGTGCGTTACTTGAGTCACTGCAGCTATGAAGGTAAGTTCTTGCCATGTGGGTTTTCTTTTCTGTTTCATTAATATTAATAGAAGCTTAAATAAAAACGAAATATATTGCTATATAATTAAAAACATATTTCCTTGGAGTTGTCATGGGCGAGTCCCTTTTTTCCTTCTCTGTCACTCTTTTTTGCAATTCGTTTTCTCTTTCACACATTTGATGAGGGGGATGGCATTTTCATCTTTTACACATATATCTGCATCCATATTTCTTCCCCACCAAAAAAAATCTGGGTTTTCCGGTGGGAGTTAGTCAGCTATGGTTTAAATATATATAGTACTGTGCTAACTTACAACCAAAAACTTTTTCAGTTGTCTAAAAGAAGGAGAATTCACACACGAGAAGAAATTTTGAAATGGATGAATAAATCAGATTGAACTTAGGTCAAAACTTAGTGGTTTCTTCGGATGATGACTATGCTGCGAAAAAACGTATGAATCACGAAAACTGAAAGGAGAATCAAGTTCAAATGAGAGCGATGAAGAAAAACATGGAAATATTTGAAATGGAAAGACAATTTTGAATCATTATTTTCCATCTAAGTCTCTCGGTTCTCGGTAAAGGTTAAATCATTATGGCTCGGTGCCTGTGAGCATCGATTCCAAAAGAGGTGAGTTTAGTAGTTTGCTCACACACAGGCAGCCATGAGTATTTATCGAAAGCGGTATATGAATAGGGAAACAACAAGTCGACAAATCCTTACACAAGGGTCTGTCGGCTGTGGCGCATTGAGATCATTACGTATTGTTCGCCATTACCAAAGAGCTACAACAGCTGTTATCCCCAGCAGCTAAAACCGTGGCGACCCACATGACGTGTCTCAACACACAGTGCAGCTTGCACTGCAGAGTATGGGCTTATGCAGCCCATATCGCGTCTCTACGTTGACAAGTCGTCGCCAATAGCCCCTGCAATGGGACACAAAACATCGGCATTGGTCCATAGAAGAATGAAAGAAAGTCGCTTGGTCCGATAGATCATATTGATGTGGACAAGTGCGAATACGCTTATTTTCAATATAAACCCTTACTCCGCTGAATACGCATTATACAAAGTGGGAGTGTCGGTATTATGGTATGAGAGGAGTTTCATGGGGCATATTAGAACCCATCACCCATAGAACAATCCCTGATATAAGTAATCTATGTGAACATCATTGACAGTCAAGTGCACCCCTTCATAAATGATAGCGTTAATCAATAGAATAATGCACCATGCCATAAGGCGTGTGTCTTCGGAAATATTCGGGAAACGTTCCAATAAATTTCACAAATCATGTCTTAAACTCTAAATTCACCGGACAGAAATCCAATCAAACATTTGTGGTTCCACTTGAAAAACTGAATTCGTGTTATCATGCTACCACTTCGCAATGTACAAAAATGCAAAACCAGGTGGCGAATACCTCTGGTATCAGATACCTCTGACTACCTATCAAAGTCTTTTCCAGTTAGTGCCACGCCAAGGATTGGCAAATTATAGAGTGAAAGGTTGTCCTACTTCACGTAAAACGCGAGGTCATAATATAATAGCTCTTCAGAGTATAATGCAATTTCGATAATCTTCGAAGATACGTAAATATAAAGGGGGAAACAGAAAAGAGAGAGTGAAATAAGATTGAGAACTAAAGAAAAGTTATGAAAAATTGTGTTTATTTATTTTAATTTTTAATTTATAATATTTATTTCACGTTTATGTGACTATTGATTCTTATTTTTCATTATAAAAAAAATTATATTCAGTTCTATGAAACCATATTAATTTTGAAAAACATTTTTATCATAATTTATTTTTAAAAAAAATGATTCAGAAAGAATTCGGAAAATTTGGTGTTTTGTTAAATAAAAAAAAAATACCTAAACACGGAACATACGGAATTTATGTTTGTACCACGAAGTCCTTATTATTATTATTATTTTCTGAGAAAAGCGAGCATTTCAATTATCTATCTCAGCGAAGTTTCTTTTTTCATTTTGCAATATTTATTTCCTTGAATGCCTCGTTCGTTTTGTTACCTTACGAAACAAGAAGTCTGTGAATATTTTAAGGCTGTTTAATATAACGGACACTCGCTTTATTTGAGTTATAAGCACTTCTCTGAGATAGATAGAAAGAATATCATTTTATTTGAGTAAAAAGTGCATAACAGGGATATAAGTATGAAGCACGTTGGAGAAAATTTGCATGTTACTTATACAAGCTTGCTTTTCAGAAAAAATGACGATTTTATATTGCTACTTAAAGCTAAGTGTAATTCTATTGCATCACAAAAAAGTTACGCTATTTCGATTCAATAACGTTCTGGATTAAATGAAAATCCTTTTATATCGAGAAAGATTGTGCTTAAGAAAGTTTTCCCAAGTTCCGTCACTCTTTCTAAAAATTTAATTTTAAAAGTCTTATATTTTCCAGTACTATATACATTTCCAGAAATATTTCTCTTAAATAAAAATTTTAGTTTTATCTTAATCTGCTTAAAAATTTAATTAGTTAAACAGTACCAAGTTCTTTTTGTTTTTCATCGTTTCATTGTACAAGTAATATAAAAAAAATTTTAAGTCAATTTTTACAGAAATTTTAATTAATTATAATTAAATTATCGTATTTTTACCCAAAACAACAGTGTATATATATAGAGAGAGAAAATTTCATCTCAAATGAGCACTTTATAATGTGAGGAAAAAACCTTTTCAAGTTTTAACACAAGTTGCCAAAATTATGCTAACGTGGCTGTATTTATAATTCTTTGAATGATTAGTTTTAATCAATTAATTTTTATTTATTATAATTAAATTACTGTATTGTCATCCAAAATAACCATGCATATAAAATTTCAACTCAATTGAGCGCTTTAAAATGTATTTTATTAACGATTGAAAATTCCACCAAGATAAATAGCTAAATAAATATATAGAGAGTGTGTGAGCTAATAGTAGAAATTGAAAAAGGATGTATTTAAAACACAAAAGTTTTGATGTTGTAAGAATAATTTCTTATAATAAAATTAGTGGATAACTACATATTTTCGAACTAAACCAAATCTTCATGTATTAATCTTTAAAATAAGTAGAATTTCTAAATAAAGCCTTGCAATATATTAATTTACACTTTTGTAACTTACTTAAAATTAATTATTAACCCTTTAACTGCCGACTAAAAGTTATGAAATTAGTTCCCAAGTGCAACTGTTTTTCACATAGACGCGGTGTATTGGAGGGAAAAGAAAAGGCAGAAAAATTTTTTCTCTGAAAGAAGTAAATTCTTCACAAAAGCTGTCACGATCATTTCATCGCATTCCAAAGCCTTCGGAATTGTTTTACAGATAGTAGAAAGACGCATATATACGTCCTGGTAGTTAACGCACCAGTTGAGCGAGACGTATATATATGACGGTGGCACATAAAGGGTTAATTCTAAGCAATTATAAAATGCACTTTAATTTATAATTTCCTGTATTAGAGATAAAGCTCCGTATCATGTTACATTGGGAAATTTTCGATTATTTATGTAAGTATTACTTGACAACGATATTAAAAAAAAAATTCTAAGAAATATGAAAATATCCGATGTAGTAATTTGATTCATGCAAATATTTAATGAATCCAAGCGATAAAATAAAGCAATTAATTCTACCATTATACTAGAATAAGCTACATAACAGCTTCAGTGTTGTTTTGACATATCTTTGACCGCATTGAATCTAAAAGAAAGTCGATGACATTTTAAATGAGGGGTTGACAAAACTCGTATAAATCGCATTGAAAATATCTATTGAAAAAAGTATCCTTTAATTGTTCAATTATTTCCATCTTTACCTAAGTTTTACTTTCGAGAACTTCCAATGATATCAGAACAACTCATATACTCAGTACTGCTGCAAATTTTACGTAAAATGTTAGTTAATACTGAAATGGCTCATTGATAATTTGGCCATTGTAATTTTTCTTTAAAAAAGCAATTGCGAAGAAATCGAAATTTTGTCTAGTAAAAGTTAAAAGAATATCTTATTGAAAAATTTCCTTTTCCATTTGGAATTGGAAGAAGTTTTGAAATATTTTTGATTTTATATAACTTTTTTGTTGGCCATTTATTATTTCTAAGGAAGTGTCTAATATTTTTCATCACAAAATTCTAAAAATTGTACAGTTTTAGTTTTCAAATAGAGAAATTTAGTATTTCTGGAAGAAGAACTTTATCATTACTACAATACAGTTTATACTTGATAACCAAATATAGATTTGCAACTATTTTGCATTTTGGGAGTAATTTCAACTATATTTGAAGTATCAGTTTTACCTCTTGATTATATCGAAAATCATTTTTGCTCCAACAAATAGCAAAGATTATATTACAAATAACTATTTTTCGAAAGAAAAAGTTTGTGTGCTTTTCGTATTTCCAAAAGTTTTAAATAATTATACTATAAAACGAAATTTTAACAGTTCCTTACTAATAAAAATCTGATCTCATTTAATTTTAAATTTACTCCTCATATTCTATAGTGGAGTATTGCTTTAATATACGAACAATCCTATTTTTTTAATTTATGTTCTTCAAAGAAATTAACTTGTTTACATATTTAGATAAACTATCAATTTTGTGTGAAAACGGATTACTAGAGTAATTTTATCATTTTCTTGGTTATTTGATAGAATTTAAAATATTTTAAAGCACTTTCCTTTATTTTTCAATTCCTACTATTAGCTCACACTCTCTATATATGTTTTTATTTGTTTATTTATTTATCTTGGTGGAATATTCAATCGTTAATAAAATACATTTTAAAGCTCTCAATTGAGCTGAAATTTTATATGCATGATTATTTTGAATGACAATACAATAATTTAATTATAATTAATAAAAATTAATTGATTAAAACTAATTATTTAAAGAATTACACGTTGGCATCATTTTTGGCGACTTAGCGACCATTTTAGCGACTTTTGTCAAAACTTGAAACGGTTTTTTTCTCACGTTTTAAAGCATTCAGTTGAGCTGAAATTTTATATACCCGATTGTTTTGGATGACAATACAATATTTTAATGGCAATGAATAAAAATTAATTGCCACTTATAATGTTGTGATTCTGTCCTATGTATATACATATTTATATTAATTGTAACTATTTAATTAAAAGTAGCTAAAATAAAAATTTTCTTTGTTGATCTGAGTAGGAATTGACTTAAAAAAAATTATATTACTTGTTTTTATTAGTATGTTTAGTTTCGAGGACTAATTAGAAAAATATTTGGTAATGTGGATATGTAACGAAAGTTTTTCAACCGTATTTTTGCTATTGTTACTTTGAAAAAATATTAATTACTTAACTTTTCATGGTTAACTACCAATCTCTCTTAACATGCTTCTAATTTTGATAATATTTAATAGATTATCTTTCATAAAAATGCATTTTAAAAATATTTTATCAGTTAAATATAATCATTCAGTGTACTCCTGATAGGAACATGAATGATTATACAAAACTGTAAGAAATCATCGCAGAAGCCTATCTTACCAGAACTAATAGATTAACCTTTTTTTTAAGATCAGAATCAACTTGATTAACGATGAGTAAAGAAGCAAAAAATGATTGAAGGATCTGGTTTGGCTCTCATTGCAGGATTTCTTTCATACACCACTAATGAAAAGATGAGCAAAAAATTATGTGTTCTTTTATTTTTACTGACAGCATTTATCATCGATTATTATTTAGCTGAGTGGTTCTCAAATTTTCTGTATGTATGGGCCTCCTTTTTTATACCAAAATTTTCGTCATGGGCCCCTCTACTGAAATAACTCTTTCAATGCGCAGTAAAAAAAATTATAAATTTAACTTTGATGTCCTGAAAATGGAAATTATACAGACAAATATTATATAATATGGCTATTTTATAAACGAAAAACAAAAATATAATTTTGGTTAATAAATTCATGTACGAGGTATATCAAACGTATTCGAAAAAATACTTACGTAGCATACGTTATCTTCTTTACAATACAAAGAATAATACTGCTTCCGGTTCAAAACTAAGAAAAATTTATTGAAATTCGCTTTGCCTTTCTTTACTCTTTTATTCTGCCATGTTTTAGACAAATTATTGTATGTAGTTGCGAGATGTTGTGCCAATTTACTCATAGATAGCCGCACCCGCAATCGGCCCGATTTCCATCGAGTGAAGTATTTGTCATAATAATTATTATATTTTATGTATCTGTCTATTATAATTTGTTAACACAAGTAAAAATCAAGACTAGTTTATTTAACTTTCATAATAATGTAAATGGGTCACTTTTACTTTATATCAAACCTTTCGCGAACCTCCAAAATTATCCACTCACCCTCAAATTAGTTTTAATTTACCACACTGTGACGAAGCAAGTCCTGAGTAGGCCTTGTATCAAAATTCCTTTGGGACCCTTTTTGGGACCCTTTAACATTTTACGATTTTTTTGCTTACACATGTTGAGGCCCTGTATCATTGATACGGCTGCAGCTACGCCTTGATTTGCCACAAATCCATTCAGTAGTCACAAAGACCTCTGGGGGCTTCTAAGAACCTTTTTGGGTTCCAATTATTTAGATGCGTATATTATGAGTTTCAATAATATTTCAGCTTTACATTTTGTTAATATTTTTATTTATTTTTTATTTTTATTTTTCTTTTAGAAAGTCCATGCTTAATTTTATAAGTTCGTTGAGGAAATTTGCAATTTTAAACTAGATGCGGATTTTTTTTTAATGAAATAATGAAATATCAAAATATATATAGATTTCATATATAAAAGCAAAGGTTCTTATAAAAAGGAGCATTATACAGAAAACTACTACTGCTTTCATTTAAAAGTACTTCACTTAGAAATAAATATTATGTCAATCGAAGAAAGAATAGCTAACTAAAGCGGTTAAATAATTAACCAACGATTTTCCCATTAACCAAAAATGATTTATTTTAAATACGTTATATTACAGTAATTAGATAAACAGAAAAAGTACGCTTCTCTCGAACCAATATTCCTTTGATATTTATTTTGAGCTCCTTATTGCCCGATTATGAAATAAAAGCCAATCTAATGAAAATTATACACAAGAGATTGCAATACTTAAAAGGTAAATGCCTGAAAAAGAATACATTACAATAGCATCAAAGTTACATAAAGTTACATATAATGCTCATGCTAATAATTAAGAACGTAAATGGAAATACCGCTTCTATGTCTTCAGATTTACCATTCTCAAAGCCTTTGTTATAATACCGAAATTAAATTAGAGAATGTGTTACTTAGTAAAATAAAGTACAATGTTGGAGATGAAAAGACTTATTCCCTTTGATTTCGAAACACAAAGTTCAACTATCTTTCATCAACAAATGCTTAACAATTATCTCTGCTTTCTTATTTTCCTACTCTGGTTGGATTTAACACAGTATAAATTGGATTACAGAATATTGAACATGTTTTTTACAAAAGTATCTTTGATAAAGGATGGAATTAATTAAAATATATAAATTTCCTGTAACATTTGTTATTGATTCAAAAATATTTTTATCGTTGAGTGTATTATTTTTTCCGAATTTTTAGCAACGGTAAGATAAGAGTTGAATTAAATTGACTAAAACAGGAAAGAATTTCTATACGTTCAAAATAAGGGAAAATAAATAAATAAGAATTTATAAAATCTCAAGCAAAATGTTTAATATAATAGAATCATGTATAATTATTATTGTTAATATTATAAATATTGGAAGATAAATTTGAAAAAAACTCAACCTAATTTTTAATATTTGAATTTTGAATATTAAGCGTTTTTGTGCTTTTTGCTTTTGTTGTATCTTAATGCATCTTTTTCAGACTTTTTTTTAAATGGTTTTTGAATATCGTATTTATTGTATTGTAAACAAGTAATATAAAAAGAAAAAATTTAAGTCAATTCCTACTTACATCAACTAACAAAAATTTTATTTTAGCTACTTTTTATTAAATAGTTACAATTTATATAAACTTATAAATATGTATATATACATATGACAGAATCACAACATTAAGTGGTAATTAATTTTAATTAATTATCATTAAAGTATCGTATTGTCATCCAAAACAATCATATGTATAATATTTCAGTTCAACTGAATGCTTTAAAACGCGAGAAAAAAACCTTTTCAAGTTTTCACATAAGTCGCCAAAAATTATGCCAACGTGGCTATATTTGTAATTCTTTGAATGATTAGTTTTAATCCATTAATTTTTATTAATTATAGTTAAATTATTGTAGTACCATCCAAAATAATCATGTATATGAAATTTCAGCTCCATTGAGCGCTTTAAAATGTATTTTATTAAGGATTGAAAATTCCACCAAGAAAAATAAATAAATAATTATATAGAGAGTGTGAGCTAATAGTAGGAATTGAAAAATACGAGGTAGGAAACTAAGTACCATTTTAAATAAACTCACATGAAAAGTCTATTTTCAAAGCAAAGCTTATTTTTACATAAAAAAGCATTTTGGAAACTATTTATCTACATAGTTACCAACATTGTTCAGACATTTGTCATATCGGGAAACCAAATTATCTGTACCCTCTTCAAAGAAAGATGTCGCCACTGAAGAGAGTAATTGCTGAACAATGGTTTGTGGAAACTCATCACAACGCAATCTTATTGTGAACCGTCTGTTTTCATGAATTTTATTTTTCAATTTTCAAACAAACCATTATTGATAACAGGAGGTTACCCACTCAGTGCATCGTCGAGAACATTGGTGCACCCATCATCGAATTTTAGAACCTGCTTTCTCACCATTCCGTCACTCTTCACATTTTTGCCGTAAATCTCTACAAGTTGAGGATGAATTTCAACTGGTTTAACGGATTACTGAACGCATTTCAAAGTCGGAGGGATCGGTAGCCGTTTTAAACATTTTAAACTCTCACTAACACATTTAAAATCAACACAATCTGACTGTAATGGCATCACTGTACTAGCAATCAACCAGAGACACGTGTGTGCAAGGGTTCAACTCCGATACTACCACTGTAGTTACGATAGAACGAAACGGTACTTGGTTTCCGGACACGCCTCGTATCTTTCACATACAGTGGACCACAAAAGTGTTTGTACACTTACAATTTTCGACTAATAAAAATTAATACATCGGAATTGTAATTTTTTTAATGATATCTTAATGGAATAACATAATCAATTTTTAAAACATAGTATAACTATTATCTTTAAAAATTAATAATCAAAAAGCTACTAAAAAATTATACCACAAAAGTCTTCGTACACTTAAAAAAATCTAAACATAGCTTTAATTATTGTATTTCTTTCTTAATTTAGTACTTAGTAGGATATATTTAAGCGTCCCTAACAACTTTTTAACATCTTGGTATAGATTTGATTGGTTTTTTGTAATTTCTGCATCAATGTTTCTCCATTCTTCTGTAATTATTGTTTTTACTTCCCATTTTGTTTTTATACGTTATGTTTTCTTTTTTAAAAATCAAATTCTCACCAAGTATGTTTACTAAGTTTAAATCAAGTGATTTAGAAGGTATTTTCATAATGTGTGGACATTTATAGAGACATTAGATGCGTACATTGAGAGCAGTGGGTTTGGCGTCAATACGTAGCTAAAAAGTGAAGTCGTCTCCAATATATAAATTTAGGAAGAATAATTTAAAATATTGTTTTTTAAAATATTTAAATAGAACTCATTATTCACAATACCATCAAAAAATACCAAATTATTTAATCCTGAAGCCGATTTACACCCCCACGCAAGAACATCTTCACCTATATGCTGAAGCATGGAGGGGGAGGCTCATTTTTTTTTCAACAAAATATACATCCATCGGAATCCAAATTGCTGAATTTTCTGTCATTGCAACCGATTTGCTGTCAATGTTTAATTTTCTGAAACTTAATCCCATGAATCTAGTTGTAAATGTGAAACACGGGCGAAATGTTTCATGGTGGTTTTTATAAGTCGAAAACATTAAATATTACAGGAAATAGCAAGTGTACGAACACTTTTGTGGTCCACTGTACATGAGTCTTATCCAATAGTCATTCACAATAGTCCCTTTTCTAAACCTTTTGTGATATGGTCGATCTTTGGCGACCATATCTTTGTGGGTCTTCAGCGTGAATTAGAGGTGTGGGGTTCTCGAAATGAATCGACATTTTAGAATTCTTAATATGACTTTATTAAGAGCTTAACTTAAATTTCTAATATATTGAACAAACTTATATTAAGTGAGAATAAACCAAAACACACGTTAACGAACAACGAATACTACACGAATACAAACACTAAACAACGAATACAAACACCAAAACGAATCGCGCAATTTGGATAACTTATCTAAATAATTATATTATCCGCCTACTTTCAATTCTAATAATATTACGAATTCAGATTTCAAATAAACTGTCCTACCTTGAATTCCTCAACGGTTCAATCACTTTCAGATAGGTTGTTGGGCTCGCGTGCAATAGTATGCACCTTGTAGTAATGGCTAGATATCCGTGATTCTTTGGTAGGCCGTCAAATTACACTTCTATCTTTTCCCAAACAGAACTTTCTCTAAATTGCCATCCCGCTTACTGAAACTTCTGTTCTTTTAAAGGTTATCTTATTTGCATCTATACTTTCATTTCACTTCTTGGATTTGGGTTGGAAAAGATTTGCAATTAATCTTGGCCGTCAAAGAATATGTTACAGAAAAGACGCGTGAGCCCGTCACACTTTCTGCAAAATTATTACATTTCTCTATAAGTTTCCGAATAATTCGTGAAAATATATTCATTATTTTGTTCAGTTTTCTATGAAGGTCTTATGACCAGGCAATCATTTTTAGGAATTGGCTTATTTAAATACTAATCTATTTCATTCGCAAAATAACAATAGATTACACATATTACGCATTTTTCGTATATTAAGTACATAATATATATATAGTTATACATTCATTGATTAAAATTTCAACAATTTTGTAAAAATTTTGCAATCCATTTGGAAAGGAAAACAATTTTGCAAAAATAAATTTGATAAATGGTTTGTTGACCAGAGCGAAACTCAGTCGTGAAATAATAAAAAATCCTGTATCTTTAATTTTTTAAAAAATAAAAAAGAATTGTCAAAATACATATAATTTATTCATTAGATATGCATTATTCTGAAAGTTAAAATGTAATATAAATATATATTTTTACTTGATAAAAGTCAAACGAAACTTTTGAATTATTATTTATATCACTATAAAGTTTACATCAAATAAAACAATGACTTGTATATTAAGAGAATTATTAAATTTTTGACAGAAATGCATCCTTTAAACTTTTTCAAATTTTTCTTGGAATTTTCAGACATAAGAATGAAAGAAAGAAAAACACACAAAAAGAAGAATAATAAATTATTCAATATCTGTCTTATTTCCTGCACCGATATCATATTGGAGATCCAAGAGTTATTCTTCATAGTTTTTCTTCTGAATATATAAAATAGAATACTAAAAGAATACTTGGAAATTTACTAAAAGAATATATAATGTTTTTCAAACTTTTTTCAATGCTTACTTATTTATATTATAAATAAATATAAAGAAAATATGCGTTCCACTAAACCTTGAAAGAATAATAGTCACTATTATTTAGTTATTGTTACTAACTAAAAGTTACTACAAGCTATGATCTCTACACTTAATAATTCACACGATCAAATCCAATTATAGGTTTCTAAATGAGTTTTGAAAATAAATTCATAATTAGTTTTCATTAAATTATAACGATAAAAACATTAAGAAATAAATATTAAAGCCTTTCTAGTGAAATGTATAAAATAAAAATATCTTTGTACTTAGATTTTCAAGTAACTTTTGAAACGCTGCAATGAAAAATAGATAACTTCAATCCTCTTTTTTAACCAAGTCTCAAAAACTCAATGCAAGAAATTCCTGCTGAAATGTATATTTCTACAGTTTTAAATTTAATTATTTACTCATTAATTTTCCTCAGAAAATTATTCCGACAGATCTTTTATTTATTTTAATGTTCTTTTATTTTTCTTCATGTTTTTATATTTTTAATAGCTTTTCAAAAAAAGCTGTTTTCTGATTTCCTTTTCAACTAAATGATTGAGATCTTAGCTGCCTTCTCATTGGTCGGCCTCTCCGCCAACCCAAAGATCAAAAATCTGCTTTCATTTTCGGTGCCTTGCGCCGTCTTTGAAGCTATTTTTCTCGTACTTAATACATTTCAATCAAATAAAGTCACTCAAATACCTACTGATATGAGGTTGTAGCTTGAAAGAGCTGGGTACTCAAGTCATCCATCCAACGATATATTTCTACAGAAATCATAAAGCAAATAAAAACTACTTATTATAAATAAGGAAAAACAAATTTGTGACATAGCCATCTTTCGATAGCTATGACGTGTTGGATCCGCGTAAGTTAGAGGTGTGGGATTATCTAAAGGATGAGACATTTTATAATTCTTAATACAACTTTTATTAAGAATAACTTAAATTACTTATATCTAATGAACAACTTACTTTAAGTGAGAATAAACCACAAATTAGACCGAATATTTAAGTCAGAACGCACAACTAGATCACTTATCCTAAATATTATTGATTATCTACCTAATCTCACTTTCTATATAATCTTATCGTTTAGAAAGTAACCTTCCTACCTTGGTTGAAGACTCATCTATTCTGCTTCTTGTAAATAGTTAGATGTAATGTACAATTACTCTTCCTTATGAATATTATTATCGAAGGTGGGCGTTTCCTTCTTCCTTGTGAGTAGGCCGTCTAACACTTGTTCCGAACTGTTCCACACTAAGCTTTCTCTAAGATTGCCATCTCCTCTCACTAAACCTTCTATCCTTTTAAAGTATATCTTATTTGCATTTTTGCTTTGTTTCTCTTCTTGGTATTGGGTTGGAAAAGTTTTGCCATTAATCGTGGCCGTCAAAGAACGTAGGAGTTATGTTAGAAGAAGAACGCGAGAGATGTCACAAATTTATTGGGAAAAAACAATTCTGTAGCATTCCTTGAAGCTTCCTTCCCTTCTCTACATAATCATTTCCTCTGCACACACACATTTTCTGTATTTGCTTACAAGCTTCAGAATTCTAATG
>BMAV01003679.1:0-15151 GCA_019973955.1 Trichonephila inaurata madagascariensis | reverse complement strand
GCAATTTAACACCTGCACTTTATGTAACACCTACAGTTGACAACTTCTTCGCCGCTTTTATGCTCCCCAGACGAGTAGAAAATTTGCATACGTGCAAATTTCTTCAACCCTTCATGGCACTTGAAATCCCCGCATTGTTCGGCTACTATTATCGTGATATTCACTGACTAAATGTGGGTTGCGACCCCCTGTTCCATGGTAATTTGTCATTCTCGTGGTGCCTACTATCTATCCTACATGGTGCCTCTGAATTTGCCGATCAAATTCGGTAACACTTTCCTTATTTCTTTTGTTAAGATGTAGCGTTCAAGCAAACTTTTTATATATGATGTAGAATTATAATTATAATTATATAAAATGTTTTTCCATATTTTAAAAAAATAACACAGATGGATATGTTTTCAGATTAATAAAGAAATGCCTGTTAATAAATAGCTCTTTGGAAGTAAGAGTAATCTAAATATATAGATTTTGGTTGGCTTACTTTTAAATATGTCAAATTTGCAGGTCACAGTTTCTTCTGAGACATGTGGTAATGCAATTCGTGGTCTTCCTAATAAATTATTAATATTCGTAAGGTGGAAATTTATTTCAAATCATATTTTCTGTCAATACTGGTAGGGTTTTCCTTCTTTTAAGAGTACGAAAAACTCTCTCACGAAAATTTAAACATCACAGGAGCCAACACTTTTAAATTTGAAAATGTGTAGTGTTAATACAATGGAACTTTTTTTTCCTTTCTCAAACCAGACTATTAAATTATTTTAATGAAGTGATAGAATATATTTTGAAAGAATAAAAAGAAAGGTTTTGATCTTATAGGGATAAATTTTAACATTTTTCGATAAAGGAGGATCAGTCAAAAAGGTAGTTTCACTGCTTACAGGAACAGATTCGAAGAGAAACCATACAACTTTATTTGTATCCTAAATGTAATACAAAATATACTTTTTGATGTAATTTCATCGTTATTAATATAAACGTTTGTCAACTGGATTGTAATTTAAACGTTTGTCAATTGAATACGCAAGTTTTCAGTGCCTCTTCTGCAAAGAATTCCATCCAGAAACTGATAACCATTCTTGGGTTCCAGCTTCCATTTCGACATCAGAATGGTATTCTCTCTGTGAAAACACTTCCATGGGCTTAAAATATGAAAACTACAATGAAACAGTTCAGCGATATAGGAGGATCATTCCATATTTTCCATCTAAACATTTTCAGAAATTGGCATGTTTGTTTTGCCTCCTGCAGTCTTGTCTTGTGATGCAAGAGCACAATGTCTTTTGACAGCTCACTTAGGCAACAGTTTTTATGTTCTTTAAGCAGTAGTTTTAGAATAAGAAGATAATTATCCCCACCCTCACACACTCTGCAGGCACTAAACCTTTTCGTTGAAAAACAGCATCAGCATCAATTTTCCCGCAGATGGAATAGTTCGACTCTTTATTTGACTTAGGGAACTGGAACGCTTTCAATCGAAACAGCGGCGATTCATTTCAAGAGAGAAATGGTAATCCAAGTCCTCTAATCGACATTCACAAATTTATGTAAGAACTTCTTTCATTTTTGCAAAACTCCAAGTGTTATTTCAAAACGCTTCCCTTTGTGTTCCACTATCAATAAATCATCTTTAATACATGTACAACCTTGCTCAAACACGTTGCACCAATTCACGATAGGTTGACGTGACAACACATTTTCACTGCACACATTGTGCTGCAGCTAACAATTTTTACTGCAGTTACACCTTTACTCTTCCGAGTTGTAAAACGAACTGAAACACCCATTTTTGATTTGGACACCTCTTGTAACTATCGATATATGTTAAAATGTAACTTTTAAACAAACTAAAACTGCCGATACGCCATGCGATTTATAAAAAAGGTCTAAAGTGATCCCATCAAATTTACTATAAAATTGCCTTTCACTGGAAGTATTTATAAAGAAATTGCAGCAATGTTTTTTGACTTACTACATATTTCATTGTGTGCATATATGTATATAACTGTTTGGATTTTTAAAAAAATGATTCGAGATCAGTTTCACAGTTTAAAATGAATAGTGCATGGGAACCTCAATTATTCAAAACATTTTGATTCAGAATTAATTGTCATCTTTGTGTTACAAAAAATTGTAAGTAAATCTTATAATACACTCCAAAATTAAATTTACCTGATTCATTCTATTGCTCATGTTATCCAAAAGCACAAATTCTTGAGCTTTCCTGGGCACTTTTCGTTTCTTTTTAGCATATTCATTTCTCATTGCACATAATTTCACAATGAGCTTCCTTACCTGTATTAAAAAAATTTTCAAAACTAATTTTTGCAGCATAAAAGTTCACACTAAGTATAAAGCAATTACTTAAAATCTATATTGTTCTTTATATAACACGATATTAAGAAATATTTATGAGATCTTATTATTAACTATCATCGTGAGATTAACTAATTAAAATATATAACATTTATATTTAATCATAAAGTATAAATTATTTGAAGTACTGAATCAGATTTTTTTTCACTCTCATACGAAATATGTATACAAGTTGAATGTATTTTAAATTCATCGTAATTTATCAAATGAAACATGACTTGAATTATACTTATTACAAAAGGCAAGAAGGATTAAACAAAGCTTACAAATTGTGATGTAAGCAGCGACACATGAAATAGTATATAAAAGTATTAAAAAAGTATCAAAGCCTCGTAAATAATAATTTTTACATCATAAATTATCTGTTCATAGTTTTGAACTGATTTCTCTAGCATACAATTTTCTCATTTACATTAAAGTACATTCATTTTTGTGTATATTACCACTACCCAGTTAATATATACACAAATTAATTAAAAATATCATTTGCTACATAAGTTAAAAAGACATAGTTTGTAAGTATTTCATTATTTTTTCAAAATAAAAGTTTCATAAATCAATATGTTTGTAAGGTATTCGCCCATGGGTGATACCTTACTCCTAAGTTATCTTCGTGGCCTAGAGGTGTGCGATTGAATGAAGAACCAGGCGTTGCCATGATATTAAAATGTCTTTATTAAGATTTTAAACTAACACTAACAATGATAATATTTATATTATAACTTGAGGGATCTGAGGTGAGAAAACACACAATACGTATTACCAAAAAGCGCGACTTAAATCACTTTCTTCCCGCCTATTAGTAATCTCAACTTATACACAGTCCTAATAGATAAAAGAACTATCCTACCTTAATCTCTTGTTTAACCGTAATCCTCTCGGATCCTAAATATCTTTTGTTTATCTCGCGTGGAATAGTATCCACCTTGGCTTGATCGCTCTATCACGGATAGCTTCACACTCAATGACGGCTTTCTTCTCTTCCTTCTGTTCACGTGCTTAAACTCAGACTAGCATGAATTTTCCCAATAGGTCTTTGGCTTGTTAAATCCTGCTATTTTTCGGTTGCAATCTGACGCCTGTCAGAAAATGTAAGAAACTATACAACCTATTTTTTATGTCTTGTACTTGACGTCTCCTACTAGAACCTCCCGGGAAAGGTTGTTGTTCGCTCCTCCTTTCCTCTCCTAGCAATGCTGTTGTTGCCCACTTCTGCTTCTGGTATCCCTGCTGCTTGACCTTCTTTACTCCTCGGCGTAGGGTCGGTACTGTTGTTTCTCCCTGCTTCCTCTGGTTTGAACTGGTCCTCCTTGTTGTGTCCTCTTCTCACTGGATGGTCGGGACTCCACTTTTGCACCTCTACTTGGCCGTAAGTTGTACTCGCTGGTACTTGGCATCTTATTGCTTAAATAGGGTAAATCATTACTATTAACCGAAAATTTTCGTTTAGCACCCTGCTGTCTGGGACCCTTCCTAAACTTCCTCCCTGGTCCTCCAGAACCAGAGTTGATCGATCGTTTGCATCCCAGAGTCTCTCTTCTACGCCTTTTTTTTTTATTTGGTTCTGTCCAAGAGGCGGGTGATGATCTCACAAGTGATCTGCGATTACTGGCCGTACCTGTGTGCCTCTCACCCTGATCCTTCTTGAAACTTGTTAATTTTTCCTCTAACTCACGCCTTTCGCCTGACCCATTTTTCCTACTATACTGCGGCTTATTTGATCTAGGCTACCTACCTTCAAAATTATTCGATTTATAGATTGAACTATTGTTATCAGAACTACTGTTTCTTATCTTTATCTCGTCACTTTTCCTATTATGATATGGTCTAACTTGATCTACATTGACAGTTATTCTTTTTCCCGATCTCCCAACCACTAAATTATTCTGTTTTACCTCTAATACTCTATAAGGACCCTCAAATTTTGGTTTAAACGTGGCTACCACCTTTTGAGCTGCCGAACTTAAAGGATGCGTTTTCACCAGGATCCAATCATTAACTTTAATCTGAACATCTCGCCTCCGTCTATCATAATATTTCGCCCACTTTTCGTATTTTGCCTTAGTGTTTCGTCTAGCTTCATCAAATAATTTCTCAATATTTCCTACGGTAAACTCAGTTTCGTCAGATACCATCTCTAATTTTTGAAATGGGGTAATCAATTTCCGACCTAAAAATATTTCTGCAAGGGTTTTTCCCGTCGTTTCATTCACTGCCGTTCGAATAGCATAAGCGAACTCGCGTAAGAACTGGTCTCAAGTATCATGTTGATCATTCACATAATTTGCAATCATTTGCACAAGATCGCGATTCACGCGTTCGGTTCTATTCGCCTGAGGTCAATATGCAACAGTCTTCACATGCCTTATGCCTAATCTGTTGCTTAAATGTTCAAAAAAGTCGGATATAAATTGGGGACCGTTATCACTTATTAATTTTATTGGAGCTCCAAAACGCGATATAAAATTATCAAAAAAAGTATCCGCTATTATACGAGCCGATGCCTTTTTAAGAGGTATAATTTCAGCCCATTTGCTGAAATGATCGGTTATTACTAAAATATAGCGATTACGTCTTATTCTCGATATAGGATACGGGCCTAACAAATCTAACATAACTATCTCATTTGGATAATTTGATGTAATCGAAATTAATCGACCAGTTGGTAACGAGTTTTTATAATTATTAACTTGGCACATGTGGTATGTAGAGACATATTGTTCAATAAATTTTCTCATATACAGGAAATAACAATTGTTTCTATTTTATGGTAAGTCTTAAAACATTCTAAATGACCTGCTATGGGCTTGTCGTGAAATTCTCTCATTTTTTCATTACTTCCTATTTCTCTCATTATTAAAGACTTTGGAATGTATATTCGCATTTCACCTAACGACGTTGCTTATTCGCATAAAACAACAAGCCCTCAATCATCTTAAAATCGCGAGACAGTTCTCACATACTGTCGCATTAACTGAGCTATCTTCTGGGTTTTCCAGATATCTATAGATATGACCTGATTCCCGGTCCTTTCTTTGCTCTTCGATTAACTGTTCACGCGACGAAAGTACTAAATCCCTGATTATTGCACAATTAACGCTTTCTCCTATTATACTTTCCACCGGGTTCCTGGATAAAACGTCAGCTACCGCATTCCTAGGCCCAGGATGGTGTTCCCATTGTATATTATATACCGCTAATTTGAGAACCAACCTTATCATCCTACTTGGCAAACTTTTACCATTTGTTAAACGCGTCAATGCAGCATGATCGGTTATAACTTTTACTGGCAGTGAACCTAAATACGTTCTGAATTTATTCAGAGCCCAAACTATCGCTAAACACTCTCTTTCCGTTTCTGTATAATTTCTCTCCTCACTACTAAGCGTGCGGGAGGCATATACCACTGGCTTCTGCTCCTGATTAAGAATCGCGGCTATGCCTATTGAACTGGCATCCGTAAACAACTCAAATGGCTTTTAAATATCGGGTAGTTTTAAAACTGATGCTTCCGTTATAGCCGATTAGATTGCGTCAAAGTCTTTCTGCGTCTCTACTGACCAACAAAACTTTTTAAATTTCTTCTTTAAATTATAAGGGGCTCGCATTGATCGCGGCATAATTCTTAAAGAACTTCGAGTACCACTGGGACATTCCTAAGAATTTGGATACCTCTTTAGAATTCTTCGGGGTTTCATCTCAACTATAGCTTGAACCTTTGTCTCGTCCGTTGCAATTCCATTCTTTCTAATTACCAAACCTAAATATTTCAATTGATCAAAACCAAATTTACTTTTCTCTTTGTTCAATGTTAATTCTGCTTCCTGTATAATAATCTAAAAACCTCTCTTAAACGTTCGATATGGCTAGTGAACGATGGATACGATATGATTACGTCATCCATATAAACATTCACGAACCTCCCTATCACCGGTTTCAAAATTATGTGTATCGCCTTCTGAAAGTGAAAGTTGGGAGCCGCCCCGCGTTGGGCGTCATTGTAAGGTATACGCACATAGGTGATACCTTACTCCTAAGTTATCTTCTTGACCTATAGGGGTGTCGGAGTGAATGAAGAACAAGGAGTGGCCATGATCTTAAAATGTCCTTATTAAGATCTTAACTTAAACACTAACAATGATAATATTTATATTAACTTAGTGGATCTGAGGTGAGAGAAAACCCACAATACGTATTACCAAACAAGCGTGACTTTAATCACTTTCTTCCCGCTTATTCCTAATCTCAACTTACACACAGTCCTAATATAGATAAAAGAATTATCCTACCTTAATCTCTTGTTTAACCGTAATCCTCTCGGATCCTAAATATCTTTTGTTTATTTCGCGTGGAATAGTATCCACTTTGGCGTGATCGCTCTATCACGGCTTCACACTCAATGAGGGCTTCCTTCTCTTCCTTCAGTTCACGCGCACTAGCATAATCACTTCTCAATAGGTCATATGCTTACGTTAAACTTCTGCTATTTAAAAGGTTTCCCATTTGCATATCATGTTTTGCTTCTGAATTTGGTTGGAAAGACCTTTGGCCTTTTTTCGGCCCCAAAGAACCCATCGCGGGACGGAGAAAACGCGTTGAGCCCATCACATGTTGAAAAATAGTTTTTATTCGTTTTTATTCATTAACCCATTGTATATCAATATATGCATGCATCTACCATCACTTTTCTTCTTCTGTCTGAATTTTTCTGTGCATATTACTACAAGATGGTATCACAACTTAGGTATAAAATAATTTGATAAAGAACCTACTTAAAAACATTTGAAAAGCTGCTTTGAAGACAGAATACGCTATTTTAATTTTATACATTTCCGAATCTTATTTATATTTGTATACTTAAACTTCCTAACAATAGCTCTTAATCATTTTTGGAAGAGGAAGGTTGTTTATGTTTATGTTTGAAATTATTTTATGTTATAAAATAGTGCTTAATCATGGGCTCTGTATAAACTAAATTTCAAGAGAATCTAGTTTAATTTTTTAAGGTATCAGCTATTATAATTAATGTGTAAAAGAGTTCATAATTACAGATATTTGAATTAAATATTAATGTGTAATTCATGTCCAACTTAACATTTTTATCCACAACTTTGTTTAACTACCAAAGGAAATTACTGCAACACCATTTTCATATTATTTAGTCGTGCATAAATTAGCAATGTGCTGTGTTTCGTGAATTTAATATTTTATACAAATTAATCTCACTACTTAATGTACAAAAGATGTAGTTATTAGATAAAAAAAATGTATTCGACTGCAGCACGTAGTGTTGTATTTTCGTTTTTATGTGTTTTGTGTCTTCTTGTCAGCTTCTTATGTTGGAATGCTGTACGTTGAATGTTGAATAAACCAGGTTTATACTATTTGAAAGGACTGTTTCGTCAAAGTCATCAAGTAATAAACACCAACCATCTAAAATCTGATCAACCTTATAGTAATAACATTCACTCGCCACGTCTTACCATTATATTTATTCTCCAGAAATATTATAGAAACGTGGCATATATATACCATACACACAAACGAATTAAGATTAAAGCAATGATATTTCTAAGAAGTATACATAATTGGATAAAAATAAAATAAAATTGTAAAAACAGAAAAATTTTTGCACAAAAATACTTTTACACTTTTGATTTAATGCGATTTAAAGTTATAAGAAAGAACATTTATTATGCTTAGTATAAAATGGTTTAACTTTTAAAAACAAAATTTCGAGCCAGAAAAAGTATGCAATGTTTAAGAAGGAATATTAACATTTTTTTTAGAAATACAAAACAAAATTCAGCTGAAGAACATTGTTCCACTTATTGATATTTCTTAAAATATTCTCTAGGAGAAAGCATTTATCTCCTTACTTATGTATTACCGCAACAATCTCCAACTCTATTTATAGCTCTCCAGATTTGCAATCCCGATTTCCTATGTGTCGTAAGCGCTAACTGTCAACCATGTGCTTCGTTTCATATAATATTGCCAATTAGTTTCGATAATATACGTAACTACCCTTTATTCATTTTCAATATAACAATTTCTGCGGTTTGAATGTGTAATACCCAAAAACAGACATATTAAAATATTTCCTTTGAAGGAAATATGAAGACATGTTTGTCTTTCTTCTCTAGAATCTGCCAATATATATCATACAATATTAAAGTTAAATTTCACTTCAAGATAAAAGAGTCTGTTCTCCAACTATATATTTGTGAAATGAGACATTATTCTAGTGGAACGTTATAAAACATGACGTAATATAAAAAGTAGTAAAAATAATTCAAAGCGCAGACCAGTTGATTCATAAATAGTGTGACCAATCTCAGAGGATCAGAATTCCTTATTGAATAAAGTTATTTACATGGAATTTTCAATGTGGTTTCCTCTAGCACAATACACTTTTCGTAAGCATTTTGGCTAAGCTAAAAGAGTGTTTTAGATAATTTTGGGGGATTTTTCCAATTCCCTCTTAAATTACTCTTTTAAGCCCTTGAAATGCTCTTGTTTTACGTCTACTTAGCTGTTCTTTTTAAGTATCGCAATAAAAATTAATCGCAAGGATAAAAGACAGGGGATAGTGATAGGGATTTATCAGGGGACAGAAAATTTATTTTTTAATCTTTCAGCCATTTTATAGTTGATTTTACAGCGTGACTTAGTGCAGAATCTTGGTGAAAAACAAGTTTCCTTGAGAGTAAAGATGTTTACTTTTTTTGATCAAGTGTTCCAAAACTTTATTCTGATAGTATTTAGTATCAATTGTAAAGTTTGGTTCTGCAAAAAATGGTTTTGTTAACCCTTGAAAGGACATTTCCGTCCATACCATAACACTTGATGGCCAACTTATATTTTTCAAAATAGCTGCGTCTTTGCGACGTTTTTTGCTTGAAATATATTGAATCTTCGTTTTTCCAGTTTTGAATGACAGATGAAACTGTGTTTCAACAGAAGTTATACGTGCTTTGTATCTACTTATGAGTAACATTAAATACAGAGGCCAAGAACGTTTTCTTCATTTTTCTACGGTCTTAACAGACATTTGATGACAGACTAGAAAATTTACTTTTTTTATAGCCAATTATCTTTATCTGACGATAAATTGCTAATCTATAATAGATTGCTATATCTATAGTTTCTGTAACGTCGTCAGTAGTTAGCAAACAAGAAAATTTGTCACAGCCTTATTTTAAAATTAAAACAGTATTTAATAGCTTCATATGCTACTAAAATGTCCAATAAATATGCCAAGCCGGCCGGACAGTCTATTTCACTGGAGTTCAATCCTTTTTCCGAAAGGCACTCCCTAATCCCTTTTCTTTTCCGGGCTCCTCTCCAGTTTACTCCATCCAGGGCTCTACATCATGTTTTCCATTCAGGGCTCGATCTCCGTCTAACTCCAGGGCTCTCTATCTGTCTCACTCCAGGGCTCTATCTCTCTGTTTCCATCCAGGGCTCCATATCCAAGTTTTTTCCTCTCCCTCCGTCCCCTTTCTCCTCCAAATCAACCCCTTTTAAACACCAGGAGCGGGTCCACAACACGCCCCTCGTCTACCTCATTGGCAGGCCAAACAAAAGGTCTGCCCTCGTCCCCGGGCTATATTCGTCTCCCATTTGTGCGGCAAACACAAACACATTCCTCGTCTGTCTGGAATCTAAGGGCGCCATAATTCTCATCCAACTTCTGAAACTCCTATTCATCACACCACCTGGGCCTTATAGCCCCATTCCCTAGGCACCGACTTTCATACAGGCTTCGCCTATACGTCAACCTATTGCACCGGCACTCTTTAGTTATTGTAAATTCCAGACTCGATGTCTGCGTTTGTCCGAGGCCAGACAATACACAAGGACCTCATAGCCACGTGTTCTTGTCACCCAACGTCTGTTTGGGGCCATAAAACTTCAGATGAATAGATGGGTGAGGTTCACCCCAACCAAAGACGTCACATTTCTTTGCCACAGGTTTTTGAGCCAAAGAATTTTCTACAGGAATAATTCTTTTCAACTTCTTTTTTCTCTTTCATTATGGACTTCCTTTCCTTCACATTTTTTCCCTGGATCTTTTGATTGCAAGTCAATTTTTTTTAAGTTTAGATAGTAACACAATAGAAAAATGTCTTTTTTTATTTTTAAATGCTTTATTAGTTACAAAATTTGAACAAGCATCCTTCAAAAGCTGTAAAATTTCATTCCGGGTTTGAGGATCCAAGTACTGTAATTTACTCCCACTAAAAAAAAATGGTTTGATTGGTAATTGAAATGTTTCATTTTCGAAATAAAACCATTAGTAAAACCAGTAGTAGGCATCATAAATAGTTATATGCTTTTCATTTCGGTCACACTTACTTTGAATCAACCGGTATACTATAGAATTTAAGAATGTATACGGTGCAAATAACTATATAAGTCTAATACAACTGCTTTAGTTCAGTGGTCTCCACAAACTAAATATATCTAAGTTAAATTCATCCAGTAAACTATTCGTTATAAAAACCTATTTATTGCATGTACAACAGTATATCTCTTTACAGTTTTATTTACATGTATAACCAAAATGTTTTGCCCAAAACTCCAAATTTTTGAAATTAATTATATTGAAATAGAAAAAAAATCAAATAAAGTAAGAGTTTTTTTTTACCTAAAATTTTAAACAAAGCACATGAATAAAATAAATTTAATAAATTCAATATTTGTAAAAATGTTTAAAAGTATAGAAATATGTTAATCAAAATCAAAATGTGAATCATAAATTTAATGATACGAAAAGTGTGAAGAGGTTTTAAAGAGAAATTTAGCGTTCCATAACTCAGTTTTGGAATACTAATAATCTCTTATTGCTAGCTGAATGCAGTTATATTGATATTCATCATTGAGTCTATTTCTATATTTGTTTTTAATCACATTCATATGAAAATAACACCGGTAAAAAAAATGAGTTTTTGAGATATGGGTTTTCTTTCAAACTTCACAATTTACGTAGTCAAGTTTTTATGTCTTAAAATGCAGGGGGCATTTGCTTTTATTAAAAACATTTGAAGTTTTTGTTCTAGTGAATGAAAAATGATATAAACTTAGTATTTTCATAAAGTTAATAAGATGGCATATAAAATAAAATCATAAAAAAATGTCAATTTTTGGTGAAATTCACAATTTTAGGGTAGTCAGATATCTTAAGTTTCCAACTTGATGTAAATCTGCTGTATAAATTGAATAAGTACAGTTACTTCTCTACCTTGTAAATCCTTACTGTGGAACTGGCTATGGGTTATAAAGATTTACTGCTAATAAAGATGTAGGTGGTAAGTATAAAATTTTTGACAATTCTTGGTTTTAGAACATAAAGAGCTGTTCCAATGAAACGTAAATTTAGATCATTTAAAAAAGTATATATTTATTATTTATTTAATATGTTATGTTTGTCTTTTGTTTGTTCATTTAGTTTCCTCAACATTTCTTTTTTTTTTCAAAATGTTTACTTACAAAACTCAATATGAAGAATTAACAAAGAGAGAAACAACTCTCAGTACACTTTATCTTGTTTTAATCATAAGTAAAAACTATTTTTTTCCACGAACATGGATTTTAAAAATATCTTTGACAATTTTTTGACGGACAAAAGTATATACGACTATATATTATAAAAGTATATACTACTATGTACTATAAAAGTATATACTACTTTTATGTACAGGGTGTAACTAAACTCTGCGGCAAAACTTAAGGAGTGATAGTACACATCAAGACAAAAACAACAGTAAATAGGAAACTTAGGGTCTCACACGTCTTCCGAAAGAGATAGGTGCCATTAAAGTTTAGGGTTCGAAATTTCAAATGATTATAAAAAACGAAAAAATGGGTCGATTCGTTAGCAGTTTTAGCTAAAATTATTCTTTTTATCATTATTTTCTTGAAAATTAAATTTTAAAGTTAAAGCTAAAAAAATGTCGATAGAGTGTGCTTTAGACTTTGGACTTACGAACAAATATTTTTTACTGTGATTTTTTTGTATCACATTAAATGCTTTCAAAAGCTTAGACATAAACTTAAATTTTGGGTAAAAATTTAAATTGTTGGGGGTGGTTAAATAGCGAAAATTCAACTGTGTTCAGGAAGTGAAATTTGAACTCACCTCCTCCCCTACACTCAGTTCAGTTATTTACGGATCTTCGATGCTCGGTCGTAGTCTAGGCAGCAGCTACTACCCACTAAACGAAAAATAAACGAGAGAGAGAGATGCAAAATTAAATAAAAAAAGTTATTCATAACAGACATGAGCAGCTTCTCTGCTCAAAATATAAAGAAACAATTTGAAGTACGCACGTAGTGCGTATGAATGAAGGTTGAATGAATGATGCCACGTAGAAATTGGTACACACATGGTTTTCTTGCGGAATCACAAAAACTGCTCGAAAGAGCGCCCGCAGCAAAGATGTAGGCCTCACACCACCGGCGGAAGGACTGTCGAACATTAGCGAATACCCCGGGCATCTCCCGGATATCGCCTGCTACGACGGCAATCCTTGTAACCAGGGCCTCGTCGGAGTCGACGGGACTTGCATAAACAAGACTCTTCATATGTCCCCAGAGGAAGAAATCTAGGCAGGAGAGGTCAGGCGAGCGTGCCGGCCAATTTCACACATCTGCACTGAAATGTGCAGGCCCTCCGTCATGTTGGAACCACATACGAGCTTTTATGATGGCTGGAACACTTTGCAGTACATCCTTACATACAATTAGCACCATACAGTTAAATCCTTGTGTACTACACTTTGCATGCAAATCGGGTGATTTGCACAATCGGTTTTTTTGCTGGGAGAAATTGCTCGTCTGTTATGAAAAACTCTTTTATTTAATTTTGTCATCCCTCTCTCGTTTATTTTACGTTTAGTGGGTGGTAGTTGCTGCATAGTCTACGACCGAGCATCGAAGATCTTGAATAACTGAACGGTGTATAGGGGAGAAGGTGAGTTCAAATTTCACCTCCTGAACACAGTTGAATTGCGCATTTAACAACAATTGAAATTTTGAGCTCAAAATTTAAGGTTATGTCTAAGCTTTTGAAAGCATTTAATGTGATACAAAAAGTAACAATAAAAAATAGTTGTCCGTTACTCCAAAGTCTAAATCGCCCTCTTTTGACATTTTTTGAGCTTTAAAATTTAATTT
The DNA here is from genome assembly GCA_019973955.1 of Trichonephila inaurata madagascariensis. Taxonomy (NCBI): domain Eukaryota; kingdom Metazoa; phylum Arthropoda; class Arachnida; order Araneae; family Nephilidae; genus Trichonephila; species Trichonephila inaurata. Next base: position 1,591 of record BMAV01003679.1, on the reverse strand, counting down.
TCAAGAAAATAATGACAAAAAGAATAATTTTAGTGTAAATCACTAACGAATTGACCCATTCTTCCGTTTTTTATAATCATTTGAAATTTTGGACCCTAAACTTTAATGGTACCTATCTCTTTCGGAAAACGTTTGGGAGCCTATTTACTATTGTTTGTCTTGATGTGTACTATCACCCAAAGTTTTGCCACAGTTTGGTTACATCCTGTATATAGTATATACTATATGTGTGTGGGAATCCATCCGAAATCTTCCAAAAAGATTGGATTCTTCAGATGGGGGGTTTTATGGGGTGTCCCCGGGTTTTAAAGGGTGTGTTAGTTAATTTTTGAAATAAAGTAGACAACATAGTTTAAGAAAGAAACTAGTTGAAAAATAAATAATTTGTGATTATAGGGAGTATTTACATGGGAATATTTCAAAAGAATAGGAAAGTTAGATAAGCATATTTAGGAAGAATAGGGAAGTTAGATCACTTACTTTAAGGGAGGCAATTGAGGATTAAATAGAATTCATTATGGTGTTATTAAGACTTACCGCCTGGCGCGGACGAATGATAGAACTCGTTATGGTACTATTAAGATTTACCGCCTGGCGCGGAGAAATGCGCTGACGCGCGAAACACGACTTCTCGACGAATGTTAGTGGGCCCCTGGCGAAAAAGGTCATGTCGGCGTTTTTAAAAAAGGGCGCTGATGGCATTGATGTGGAATACTGTTTTGATTAGAATTGCCGACCTCGGTAAATGTGATATGATCTAACTTCTTACAAATGGAATATCCTACAAAAAACACCCTCCTCTGACTGAGTTTGGGCTCTCAGCTCTTTCAAATGTTGAGAGCTAAATTATTTACTAAAGAAAGCTAAATTGGATTCAGCTATAACCATAAATTTTAAATATATGAATGTTTATGCAATAACCAAAAAAATATTGTTCTTATTATAATAAAATATACAGATGAAAAGATGCATACCCGATATTTACAATTCCGGATCTAAAATAAAACATAAAAATACCAAAATATTCTATATTGTGACTTGCAATTAACTAAATACCAAATCACAAACACAAAAAAATATCCTTCAAATAGGTCGAAAGGTAAAGAATAATACTAAAATATAATAATTGTTACAAACGAATATAAGATAATTATTGGAAACGAGTTTTACCACATAATAGCAATTAATTTCTCGAAAAGGATATAATATGAGAAAAAATTAAATATAATAATTACTATCCCAAAAATTTTAAATTTTTATAAAAATATTTCATTAAATCAGCTGAGGTGGTGGTGGAGTTCGGTCCTTCGTGATGACCAACCTTTTCCACTTCATATCTATCTCTAGAATTCACTTTAGTTATTTTATAAGGACCTCAGAACTTTGGTCGTAGTTTTAGTCCAGTTCAAAATTGAGTCCTTTGGATGGCTACTAGATCGCCTTCTTTGTACATTGGAGCTATCTTTCTTCTTTTGTTGTATGTCTTTCGGTTCTCAGATTGTATGGTTTCGATGTTCTTTTGGCGTCATTCAGAAATCACGTTGTTCTTGTAGTTCTGTTCTTCCATATTTGTGGAATATGCAAAAGTGGG
>BMAV01003678.1:0-20563 GCA_019973955.1 Trichonephila inaurata madagascariensis | reverse complement strand
ATTTTAATGCCGAATTTTTACCTATTTAATTCATTGACAAATCATATATTTTACCAAAAAGTAGTGCAGTAATAAAGACTAATAAAATGTAGCACAATTTTTTACATGTAATTTTACAAATGGTAAATGTTAATTTTGATTTCTAATGTTTGAAAGTGGTGCTTATTTCATCAATTAGTATAAACATTAACAGAGCTGTAGTAAATTAAGATATTTTTCCATTTCTGTATTTTTTCTTTTGCCCTGTAATATTGTAAAATTATTAAGTAAAATAAGTTTTATAAATATATATACTTCTTTTTGTGATACATGTATGGTTACATATCAGATTCTTGTATTCTAATTTTAGATAATTAAATACTGAAATACCTCTGTTAACTACTCTGAAGATGTGTAAAATAAGTAAAATTTAAGTTAACTAAACATAATATGTTCTCAATATAAAATAAATATTTGCTTTTAAATATTTACATTCTTGTAGAAGTCTACATCTATTCAAAATCCTTTTTGAAGAAGTTTCATTCGTCTTACGGTGTTGAAAACATTATTCAAAGAGTGGTCAAACACAAACACTGGGAAAAAGGTATGTAATCCTCATGCGCGCGTGCACACTTCGTCATGCCATCAAATCACTTAAGATTTTTTTCTTTCCAATTAACCTTTCTTTAACTGATCGAGCAACCATTTCAGCAAAATAAGACATTTTAAAAAGTAAATTTTTAAGAACAAAGTAATAGTACGCAACAGTAGTAAACAGATGACGCCATATTCCCCTGCCGATGGAATCACGTGATTGTGACGTCACATGAATTTAGTCCACTGACAACAACAATACAAGGCATTATAAAATTGATAATGAATAACTAAAAATAGATTCATTTAAACTTGCTTAAGGCAGTGTGTATCAAATAACACTAAAATCAGATTAGTAATGTAGATAAAATATGGCTTCTTAATTGGAAAGTAATAATAAATATATTGAATAATACCATTTTAATTTTTTTTTCTGTTACAACAAATACTTAAGAGTAAATAAAATATTTTTATCTTTGAGAATATTTTTAAAGGTTTGAGAAGTAAAATTTAATTAAAAATACAACAAATCAAAACAAGAAAAGACTTACTAAATGGATAACGGATATGACTTAAAGAGGAATATCGTAAATTTATTCAAATGAAGCATGTTATTAAAACAATTTGTCTCTCTCTCTCTTCTTTTGAGATATTTATCAGTATTATACTGCTGACCAATCCATCAAATAAAGAGACTGCTAAAAGCCAGAATATGTAGCAAACAGTGAAAAACTGTTCTCATGCATGTATAATCATAATAATCTTGTTTACTCATGTGATTACAGCATCTGGCAAAATCTTTTGAATAGACAAAATTGGTTGACAGCATACATAAGTATCCATTTAACTTGCATCCAATAATTATTAAAAAAGTCAAAGGAAATTACACATAGCAATACTAAATTTCAAATTCTAACTATTTAATATATACCAAAATATTAAAAAATAATGCAATAATGTTACACATATATAAATATACCTTTCAAATAATTTTTAATAGGTACTTACGTATTATCTCAACCATATTGGCAACACTGAATTAAAACCAACATACTGTCATAACCATATTAGCAAAACTGAGTAAAATTGTACGAATTATAAAAATGGAGTCAGCTAATAAGAATATGGGGCATGTAATTGAAAAATACTACATGAAAAATAGTGAGTAATTATAAATAAATAATCAATAAAAAGAATCATTTTTTTTAAAAATTTTATTTTTATTATCATTAATTTTATATTACTCTTTAGTATTATATATAATTATATTATTCAAGAATTTGGTAAATCCCAGATTTGCATTTCAGTATTTGAGTTTGCCTTTCAACAAGGTTAGGTTTAGAAGGGCGAAGTGGGAGAAATAAATGAAGACATGAAAATAATTCCTTTTCTATGTAACAAAATCAGGGTTGTCAATTTCATGAGTTATTTTGAAAAATGGCATGGTTGCGATAGTACATACACTTGCTAGAAAAAGTCTGTGTTCATCCATAAGAAATCATACAGCAAAGATAAAATTTAATAGAAATATAATTTTTTTTTCTAACAAAATTTCAAGAATTTGTTAACTTTTATTTAAATATTGAGCATGCAAGAATTCATTAATTTTGAGTTTAAACCAGATAACAGGAGTTTTTTTAGCAAAAAAACACTAGTAGGCAGAAAAAATCTGTGTTCACTATTTTAAATTTTTTTATTCTTGGAATTTGTATCCCGGGGTATACCTTTAAAAGAGTTTTGCATTCATTTAAAAAAAAAACGCGCATGAAAAAATTCTAGTTTTTTTGAGAATGAAGAATTCAAGGACATGGAAAATAAAAAGAAGGAAATTAGTATCAGAGAGTAAAATCATTGTGAAAATGTAAAAAGAGGGAAAAGTTGTCGGGATATAGCCAGATCCGTTGGATGGCAGTATTCATCTATCCAGCATGTTATTTATAACTTTAAATCTACAAGAGTTTACACATCTAAACCTTGTTTAAGTTGTCCATCTAAACTCACAATCAGAGAAAAACGAAGCATGACATCAATGGTGAAAAAAATCCGTGTTTGACTGCAACTCAAATAGCAACAGACATTCACGAGAAATTTAACAAAAATATTTGGGATACTGCAAGAAAAATCTTGAAAAAGGCCGGATACCAAAATCAACTGGTTCGCAGAAAGCCTTATATTTCACTGACCAACCGGCTTAAGCAAATATCTTTTGCAAAAGATCACATACATAAGCCTCTGGAGGACTATGATATTCTCTGATGGGGCAATTTTTGCATCTTCGGCATAAAAGGATGTAAATTAATCTGGAGAAAACCTTGCACAGCACTTCAAAAAGAGCATTAAGTACCAACGGTAAAGCACAGCGGCAGTGGAATCATCGTGTGGGGGTGCATGGCGAGCAATGGTGTTGGCAAGTTGGAGTATATAGAATCAATTATGAACAAATATGATTACTTTGATGTCCTAAAACACATTTTAAAGGAAAGTGCCACCAAACTCGGCTTAGGATAATCATTTCGTTTCCAACACGACAACAATCCTAAGCACACTGCTGAGATTGTGAAGCTTTGGCTCTTGTATAATGTCCTAAATCAACTGCACATGGCCCCGCAGTCATCCGATCTGAATCCTGCAGAACACCTATAAGATTTGCTGGAATATAGTATTCATCAACACAATGTATCTAGCAAGAATATGCTGAAGAGAGTTCTTAAAGACCAATGGGAGAAGATAAACACTGAAGAAACTACCAGATTTGTTAGTTCAATGCTGAAACGATTTCAAGAGGTTCTCAAATGCTGAGGTTATTCAACCAGTTACTAAATAGCTCATTCCCTTTTTAAATAATTTTTATAGTTGCTACTAAAGCAGTGAATGCAGACTTTTTCTACTTGAATTTTGTTAGTATCACTACAAACCTGTCTTTATTTTAAAATCTATGAAGGCAAACCAAATTTACTTTTATTATTCTAAATACTTAAAATGAACTAAATAAAATATAATTAAAATTTTTTGTTGTTGTTGTTCATGTAAGCAATAGTACGTGAATGCAGACTTTTTCTAGCTAGTGTAAGTATCTTTTAATCATATTGAAGCAACAAGTCAAGTATATTACCAATGCTGCAAAATAATTTGCTTCAGTTTCTTCCTCTCCATTATTTTTTAGGATCTCTGCAACAGCTGCAATCACAGCAATCATTTCTTTATGTAAAAGAGATTGAGGGTTCCAATTTTTATGCAACCTATTAAATCACAAATCAAGATCCTTAATATAACAAAACAAAAACATAACTTTTCACTTTCACCAAAAGCTAAAATTTTAGCCAAGGGCTCATAATTTCATAAAACTAATATTTGAGAATTACACAAATGTATCAATACTCATTTTTCAAATTAAAAAAAGGAAATATGGATTTAAAAGTCATAAGAATGACAGAAAAAGATCATTTGGAATTGCATAACTTTGAAAAAAAAAACTTTGTGCATGTGCATAGAGGAGCAACTTTTTAATATACAAAACATAATTAGTTCCTCAAACTCCTTGTCTATACTCATGTTGTAATCTATTTCAGGTCAACTCATTTTTATTTGATCATCAGAAATCAAATCTGAAAGAAATTACAACCAGAACGGAAATTATCAGGACATCATAGGTTTGACTGTCTTTTAAAAGCTATATATCAAAATAGTTTTTATACTTCTACACATTCTCTGATGAGAAATAACTTTAATGAAACCCGACCACAGATTTTACGAATAAAACATACCTGCTAAAATGTGTCAGCGAACAATTAGTAAAATTAGTCAGCGCTGTATCACCTCCTATGCTCGTTGTATCTTCATTTTTATCACACATGCTTTCAGAAGTCATCTTGTTGTGTTGCTTTAATAATGCTTCGGTAAGAACGTTCCCCCCTATATGTATAAAGTATAATAAATGGTACAAAAAAAATTTAAGCAACAAAGAAAAATTAAATTATTTAATGATTGGATTCATAGAAAGATTAATACCTCGATTTTCAAACATATGCCTCTTTTTCGCGGCTTGTCTGTATTTATTACATTCCGGTACAAAACTGGAACTTTGGCCTTTTTTCCACATCTGGCCGCGACCTTTAGTATATTTTCTATTTGCCTTCTTCATTTTAAGTATTAAGAATATCACTATATAAAGGAAAATTAATTTTCTATTTAATATTGCTAGAATCAACAAGACCTTTTGATCCAGAGATTATAGGAACAACGTGGGAAAGGAATGCAGCTTAAATGTGTTGTCAGAGAAAACAGTTAAAAAGTTTCGCAGTTAATTTAGATTATGCTTCTACGGATGCTGCTTAAAATTGTATAGCGTCGGAATCTACTACTATACAACAGTAAATAATAAAAATTAGGATTTTTCTGAAGTATCATTAAAATGTAGGTTAATTCCCCCTAAATATTTTTCCTATTGCGTAAATCAAACTCATTATAGTATCACAGAATAAAAACATTAAATCTCGGTCCTATCGATGTTTGTTCAATGGCATCGCCAAAAGAGAGAACGAAATGTCAAGTTGCTCTCACCTCGGGCATTTCTTATCCTCCCGCTCAAAGAAAAATAGCTTCTTCTGTGCTTAGATTATTCTGGGTTATCTGAATTAGCAATGTAACGTCTTTTTATGCCTTAGTACTTCATTCGAATATTGAAAAAAAAATACAATTGTATTTGTCTATTTGCCGGATTGTTTTTCAGTCTGTTATTTCCTCCTTATTTTGAGCATAAGCATTTAATTCATTGGAGCTTGTAAGACTCTAATTTTCGTCGCAAAAATAATACGTAATTTTATTTTTTTTCTGTTGTTTTAAGTTTGAATATCTTTCCCGGATTTAATTATACAGAAGAAACACATTTATTATTTTAGCTAACTAAATGAAAATTAAATAAAAAATTACCTACTCAAGTTTTTAACTATATATTAATTTTTATTTAGCCCAGTAGTTGAGTGGTAGCGAATCGCGTTTCCACGCCACAGATCCGTGATTTAAGCCCCGGGCTAGACAAGGTTGACTCAGCTTTTCATCGCTTCTATAGGTCAATAATTCCAAACTTTCTTGGAAACTAATCAGTGGAGATTTTGTGTCAGACTGACCACCAGACCGGAACATCTATTTATGCACCTCAAGCCGCATTCACACCAAGGCAGTCAGTAGCGAAAGTTGAAAATCTAGCCAATCAGATGCTTAATCGTGGGCAGTCGAAGAAGTTATGATCGCGACTATTTTAAATTATAAATGAGTTAACTTCAGGCGTTTGAGCTTGTGTAGTTTAGTCATATGTCATACACTCAACCAATTACGGATGAATATGCTTTTGTAACAAATTCGGAATTTTTAGAGTCGCCTTTCGTGCAATATTTTTGGATACATTGCTTTGTTTATAATTTTACAACTTCTTGTAAAAATGAGTAATCATGATTAGAGGCTCATAATAGAAGTCCAAAAGTATTCTGATTTGTACGATTTAGAGAATAAAAGTCAGAAGAATAGCACCATTAAAAATGAGGTTTACATAACATGGGTTTCTTTCACACTTTGCGTAGCATAATTTTTTTATACCTTAAATTTTAAGAGCGAAATATATATAACGTATTTATATGCAATACATTGTGTAAACATAAAGTTCATTTTCATCAAATAACTGTTCCACAGTGAAAATAAAATATTCTATTTGTTTGAATTTATGTAGGCAAACTTGAGTAAATATAATATTATATTTTATAGAAAAATTGTTATTTTCCATCCCTAAATACTGTGCTACTGTAAGTGGGGAGAGAAAAATCTTTTCATGCATAACATTTACTATATATACACCACACCCAATGGAAGAACATGTTTACCAGCTAGTAGCATGTATAAGTACAGAGGAAAAAATTCTTAAAAACTTTCATAGTATTGCAAAATTAAACCAAAATTACAGGATTATTTCAAATGTCTGACACTTATAATGTTTCACATAGTGTGTTTAATGTCCCCCATTGGTGCTTCATACCATTATAAAATTCGTAAATTCAAAGTGAAGTTTGTAAAATAATTCATTTTCTCTATCACAGGAGCATATATATGAATTATATACTCACATCCATAATTATCTTACATGTATACGAGTTGCGGAATTAAACTATTTTAAGGATTTATGCAAAAAAGGAAAATAGTTAAATCATGTATAAACAAATACTTACTTCTTAAGTAGCCACTGGGATAATTTTATTTCTTTCTTAGTACCTTCTCACATCAATCAATGGACACATAATTAAATTCCCACGGCATAATTCTTGATTACATATAATACCCTACCAAATACTACATTCCACCGCCGATCAAAACCACAACATCCGTCGTTTCTCAAATCAATCACAGTCCTCCCTGTTAAAACATTCCCAAGAAACTCTATTCTTGGTACAGCAAACCACACACCGGTTCTTATCGAAGGGATTCAATTTCTATTGCCCCAACACAGTTCAGGTGCTTCGAGCTAAACAAAAACAAGGGACTCTCTCCCGTGACCGCTTCGCTTGCTATCAACCTTCTCGTGAAACACAGCAATCCCTCACTCCTTACCGGTGTGGGAACGTCGCCAACTCCTAAGGAATCTACCGCCAAGAAGTAGTCAGACACTACACGTTGTCGCCAAGATTATAGTTAATTGCAAATTAAGCATAAATACGAAACCAAAACCTGACTACTGATACAGATCTTTCTTAAACTGCCCAACTATATGCATAGATATACATGACATGATTTTTAGATTCAGAAACAGACTTAGTTTTAAAAAAGGTCTTTATTCTAGAATGAGTTCATCTCTTCTGACGCAAGATGCAGAGAAAAAAAAAACGCCACCGAAAATCTTAAGTGGGTTAAACACTTAAAACATCGATCGCGGCGTTTCATGAGTGCCTTTGAAAGTTAATGCTGACAACAGGGGTTATTAAAATACATCTGAATTAGATTATGTTTATTGGCTAGAAGCCATATGTTCGGAAGAAATAAATGGGTTATGATTAGTTTGATACTTGAAATGAAATGAAAAAAAAGATGAGTTAAGTGTTAGATAGAGAATTTAATTTTTTAATCTAATTTAATATTCCTACATTTGCCCCCAATTTTAAAAGGGAGTCAGGGCGTCGTTTTTCTCTTTACAAACTTAATAAATTTTCAACATATAAAAAACAATACATAACATCATTTGGAAACGCATATTACACTCAGTAGAAATATTTAAGAAAAGGAATACTAAAATAAAAAATGCTCAAAAAATAAACGAAACTCTAACAACAAACCGTAATCCCTTCAAAATATTGAAAAAAAATAAACCGTACATAACTGAAGTTTAGCTTTTTCAAATCTATTCGACATCCAGAATAAGAGCTCAAGTTTCCCCCTTTCCCTTCATAATAATAGATTCGTATTTATACAGAAATGTTTTAAAAAAAATTTTATATTGAAAATAATATCATATCAAACAAAAGATAGTAGACATTAAGGGTATCATAAAATATTAAAAATAATTTTGTATAAAATCTACTTTTGCCCATCGTATTTAAACACAACATTTTGCATGTATGAAATACATTTTTTAAAAAAAAGAAAAAAAAAATATAACACTAATAAAATGAAATTATTAAAAATATGAAAACGGTGTACAAAATTATATGCACATTCAACACAATAAACAATTTTTTTTATTTCTTTGCTTTATAATATAAGAATATAAAAGTATAAAAATTATAAGAATATAGGAAAAAAAAGAATATAAGAGTTATAAGATTTAAAGAGCCTTTTTAAAAATTTTCATGAAATTTGGGCTCTCTTTTTATCATCACCTTTTTGTATTTAAAAATTTCCACAATATTCACAACTTAAAATACCAACAATATTTTGAATCTCTCCGTAACCTTTTTTGTATTCGTTTTATGACAAAATTTTATTTTCTTATATACACATTCATAATATAAACTTAAAAACTATTTTTTTTAACACATCTCTCTGAAACGCGGGAAAAAACATAGATGTTCAGGGATTCTAATAAGAAAACAATAAGAGGTTATACATAAAACTGAAACGTTTGTCCTCTTAATGTTTCAAGACATATACAAAATTATAATGATTTATTCCCCTTTTATCCACTGTACAATATCCAAAAAAAGCTTCCGTTATTAAATTAATTTTAAATCTAGAAAAGGAAAATTTTTAAGAAACAGTAATCCAAAGGGTCGTAAAAAACAAAGCCATAAGTGTTAATTCCCTTTTTTCTTAACAAACCCACGAGGGCACGATTAATGGAAAACTTTTTCCCAACCCAATACCAAGAAGAGAAAGGGAACAAATGCAAATGAGATATATTTAAAAAAGGATAGAAGGTTTGTAAATGGGAACGGGCCAGAAACTTAGTAGTAATTGTTCGTAAATGAACGCCCCACAGCCTGGAAGAAGGTTTCCCAGCAAAAAATTTAAAAATTTAAGAAAGCCTGGTATTCTCCCTCCCAAATAACATTGGGAAATCTTCAACCTGGGAAGGAAGGTGACTTATAAAAAGGTAATATTTTGTATAGGAAGTTATAAAATTAAAAAATAAAATTAATATAAGTAATCATTTGGATCTGACTTAATATAAAGTTTAATTGGTTTATTCTAAATTTAAGAAAGTTGTTATTTAGAATTAAGTAATTTAAGTTATTCTAAAAAAAGTTGTTTTGAATCGCAAAGTTTTCATCTTTTTGATAACCCCACACCCTAGCTTACGCGAACCCCCCGACATAGTTATCATGGGATGGAACCCCAAGGGGCCCCCCGAACTTTTAATTCTGAGGTAATATGGTTTAGTGTATTACCGAAATGTATTTTTGGATCGAGAAATTACAGATTTCCTTGAAACAATAGATAACCAAATAAAATTTTTTAAAACCAAAAAACGCGCTTACTTGAAAAGTCATCTGGGAAAGGGGCTCAAGATTTCCCAAATTTTGGACGGTTTTAAACAAAATACAGCCACGGTTTTCCCCGCGCATTTGGGTAATTAGCAAAAGTTTTCCCGCAATCAAAAATAAGAAAAAATTTGGGAAGCGTTTTTTGCCAAGCAGGAAGAAACGGAACCCACTGATTTTATGTAAAAAATTTTTTAAAAATAGAAAAAAAATTTAGAGCGGGAAGCAGTAAATTGGGGGACATATTTATTTCGCCCCAAACCCAAAGATCCAGGATCTGGAAGTGAACCGCAGCCGGTAGAAATATTTTTAAGAATAGTCAAAGTAATAGAGGGTTCGAGGGGAATAGATTTCAAAAGTGATCAGAGATTCAACAACAGGGGTTACCACCCGAAATACGAAATGATAATTTTAATAGGGGGGACCGAGAAAATTAAAAATTTTGAGGCAAGGATGAAAAGGGGGACGAAAATTTTTAAAAGTTAAAGATAAAATAAAAAAAGTTCGACAAGAGAAACACCATAAGTTTTCTCCGATATGTATATCACCCGTGAACTTCCCCACTTTCCTTTTTATTAAAAAAACCATTTTTAAAAGCGCTATGGGACACCGGAGCAGATAAATCATTTTATGGGAAGAAGTATATAGAAAATATTTTTTAAAGCAAATTTAAAAAAATCGAGCCCAGGTAATAAAGCAAGGGGGAAATCCCAAAAAATGGGATTGAGAATTGAATATGCATCAGACAATTTGAAAGGGAAATTTATATTTCATGGGTTTAAAGGATTTGGAATAACCCGTATTCTGGGAGATTTATAAGTGGATCAAAGATTATTTTAGATTTTGATCAGAAATCGTTTAAAATTCAAGATTCGCTGGTTGTAAAAAAGGTAAAAAGGAATTTACGCGTTGATGGGCGAAAGGAAAAATATTGTGGCTAATAATTTATCGAAAATCATGGAAAGTATAAAAGGGAGAAAAAATTAATTGTGCCAAATCAGGGGTTTAGTACTTTCTTCGGGAACAGTTAATAACAGAACAAAAAAAAGACCCGAATTAGGTTTATACATAGATATTTAGAAAACCCGGGAAAATAACCGGAATGCAACGATATGAGAACCCCCAATTTTCCAATGAAGGTTTTTTAAAGGGAAAAAAGAACGCGAGGGGAAAAGCGTTTATTTTCCCAAAAACTTTTAAAAAGAAATAATGAGAGAATTTCACGACAGGCCAATAGCAGGACACTTAGAAGGTTTAAAAAGTATCATAAAAATTCGGGGCGTTTGTTATTTCCGTACATGAGAAAATTATTGATCAATATGTTCTCGCCTAAGTTAATAACTATAAAACGCGTTACCAGCTGGTGATTAAACCAATATATCAAATTATCCAAATGAGATAGTGACGTTATTTGAGGCCCCTATCCTATATGAGAATAAGACGTAATCGTTAATATTTTTGTATAACCGATCATTTCGCAAATGGGCTGAAAATTTTACCCTTAAAAAAACCTGTCTCGTATATAAAAAATTTTTTTTATAACTTTTTTATCGCGTTTTGGGGGCCCAAAAAAATTAATGGATAATGGTCCCCAATTTTTATCCGAAATTTTTTAGCATTTAAGTGAAAGATTAGGGATAAGGCATGTGAAGACTGTTTCATATAGGCCACAAGCAAATCGGACTGAAAGAGTTAACGAGAAAAGTGCAAAATGATTGCAAATTATGTTAAACAAAAGATACTTGGGGTCAATTTTTCGGGGTTTGTTACGCTATTCGTACAGCGGTGAATGAAACAACGGGAAAATCACCTGCTGAATTATTTTTGGGTCGAAAATTGATTAATCCATTTCAAAAATTAGTTATGATTTCGGATGGTTCGGAATTCAAAGTACAAAATATAGAAAGAATATTCAGGGAAGCTAGACTAAGTACGAAAACTAAACAAGAAAGGTGGGAAAGATATTATAATAGACGAAGAAGAGATATAAAAATGAAGGTAAATGATTGGGTCTTATTAGAAACACACCCTTTAAGTTCAGCAGCTAATAAAGTCTGCGCTAAATTTAAACAAAAATTTGAAGGACCTTATAGAGTATTAGAAGTAAGAAATAACAATAATATTGTAATATGGAAATCAGGAAAAAGATTAACGGTTAACGTTGATCAAATAAGAATATATCGTCATAGGAAATGTGACGAGGTCGAGTTAGGAACAGGTAGCCCAGATAGTGTAAGATCACGTCAGGAAACGAGTACTTCGGAAAATGTACATCAAAGATTAAATGAGTCACACTATGGGAAAGAAAGATCTGCGGTGAAACGTAAGTTAGAGGCAAAAGGGATTAATCGCCAATCAAAACAATATAAAAATACAGATAGGACCGATAAACCCAGATCACTAGTCAGATCGCTTCCTAGTTCATTTATGAACGACATGAAAATTAAAAAAGCAATTATTAATGTTGGCCTAGTTAATGGAATAAAATTTATTGTCACGAGTTTAAATTTAAAATTAAGTTGAATATTAATTTTAATTCTAGGATGAGTAATGAAAATTAAAGTCAAGATAAATATTGGAAATTATAAAAGTTAAAATGAGGATTCAAGATTAAAATTTAAATAAAAATTAGAAAGCGAAGAGATTCAGAAATAAAAATTTAGCCACGTAATTTATTAAGGGCATTGAGAACCCTTAAATAAATCACGTTTTCTTCTTGGAGGGGGTTGTGACATCTCTCGCGTTCTACTTCTAACATAACTCCTAAGTTCTTTGACGGCCACGATTAATGGCAAAACTTTTCCAACCCAATACCAAGAAGAGAAAAGGAACGAATATGCAAATGAGATATACTTTAAAAGGATAGAAGGTTTGGGGAGATAGAACGGCAAGCCTAGAGATAACTTAGTACGTAATTGTTCGGAATAAATGTTAGACGTCCTACAGCTCTGGAAGAAGGATACGCTCATCGTCATTAATAAGATTAATAATAAGAAGGATTTAGAAAGCCTGTGTATTCTCTCCTACAAATAACGTAATAGGAATATCTTCAACCTAGGAAGGAAGGTGACTCTATAAAAGGTAATATTTTGTATAGAAGTTATATTAGACAGTTAAATAAATATAATTAATATAAGTAATCTAGTTGTGCGATCTGACTTGAATATAAAGTTTAATTGGTGGCTTATTCTCACTTTAAGAAAGTTGTTATTTAGAATTAAGTAATTTAAGTTATTCTTAATAAAAGTTGTGTTAAGAATCGCAAATGTCTCATCTTTTAGATAATCCCACACCTCTAGCTTACGCGAATCACCCAAGACATAGTTATCACAGGATGGCTATGTCTCAAGTGTACCGCAAAATGCACTTCACCCTGTCAAAAAGACACAAGCAAGAAAAAGTTCAACAGGATATTTGTCGATCATCAAAGGACATAAAAATTACAATAACGTGAACAAAATGTGACAGTTTTGCTTGCAAATAACTTTCCTGTAATGTTAGCAGAAAGTGTCTGTGATTTGTGTCCTTTATTAAGGTCTCGCACATTTGGAACAATTTAGTTAAGTTTTATTGGATATTTTCTCAAATTATGAAAGACAAATAGAAAAATCCTTGAAATAGGTAAGTATATTTTCTCTTAGTTAAATTATTCACTGAAATTGTGATTTTTATCTTGTATATTGAAAATAATTATAAAAAAAGAATTGGGGTGCATCACTCCCCGCGACCATTAACGTTAGTATCGAGTGCACACACCTGATCCCGGGCTTTCTCGCTTTAAATATTAAAAAAATAACACAATTGTTATTCATTAGAATTTTATATTCTTTTTTTATTACTTAACATTTATTCTAAATGCTAATTCTGCGAGGCTTAAAATTACAGTTCATTCAAAACCGTTTATAATATGAGTATTCATTTTAATAAATCATTTTACATTTTTGTATACATTGTCATACACTTGGTTTTACTCTCCTTACAATTAAGCTATTATATCAAGAATAATATATTTTATCATTTTTTAAAAAAATAAACTCGTGTTAAGAGTGGGTACTTCAGCCAGTATAAGAACAAGTTTAATAATTATCAGTGACTTCCATGGGCTTGTGTTGTAGAGCAAAGTTTTTCAAAGGAAGGCTAAAAATTAGAAATTGACACTCAGAGTTATTTTTTGTTATTTAGCTCAGATCTCTATATTTTGTCTTCAAAGTAGCCATCGCAGAAAATCCGGATTCACAAAGGTATGATGTTAAAAATGGTAATAGTATACGAAATGCTTTTGTTTTCAGTGCAGAAAATTCAGCATCCATCTCTATCAGAATTCAAAAGAGTGATTTATTACAAAATTGCTCTTTAATTTCGTCACTGGATGTGAAATCTATGAAGATCTCTTTTTCGGCAGTTGAGAGCCGTTCTGAAGTATTTTGAAATGGATCCCTAACCCATTCGTAACTTGCTATCAATTTGCCCTCGTCTGTGTACTTGTTGGTGCTTTATTATCATCGAATGCTCGCTGTGATTTAAAAATATATCTATGATTTTGTTTTAATCCACTGCCGTAAATACTTAATACCGTGAATTACAATTAACGCATGAATTATGAAATGTACATTCAAGAGAGATTCGGTAGTTAATTGATTCGGCCAAGACTGACTAGAATTGTACGAGGTACAGCATTTTTACATGTTTTGTGCAGACGTCTGTTATGTTGCCTTGACTCACATGAACGTTCGCGAGAATGCCAGATGTAATGGATATGATAAAGAGCAACATAGATTAGGCAATATTTTAATGACATTTGTACTTTTAGAAATTGATCTTGAATAAAAATAAATCTTTAATTAAATATTATTTCTCAATCTGTTTCAATTTAAAAATTAGAGAAAGAAAAATAACATAATTGACCTATTACTTAAAAGTAATTTACTTAAAATATATATTACACTTAAGTATTAAATTTTTTATATATGTTACTCTCTTATCTTATTAATACTGAATAAAGAACAAGTTTAATAAGTATTAGCGACTTCCATGGGCTTGTCTTGCAGAGCAAAATTTTTCAAAGTTTTTTAGAAATTGACCCTGAGTTCTTTTCTATATTTAGCTGATATCTATTTTTTTGTCTTCTAAGCAGCCACCGCATTTTGCAATATGTTAAATTTAAAAATTATATATAGAAAAGGAAAAATAACATAATAATTATCCTATTATTTAAATTTTTTTTTTTTTTGTTTCTTGTAACATAGCAAAATTTAATACTTATTTATTAATTTGTACGGTTTATAATTAAGATCGTGTATTGTAGTTTAAGCGTCAAGTCATTTTATTGCATTCAGTAATTTTTTAAATGTATAAGGGGCGCGAAAAATTGTGATTGAAAAGGGGGGCGCCAGTATTGAAAGTTTGAGAAACACTGACCTACACTATCAATCGATAAAAGTTCAAAGGGTTTTTCACAAAGGGGAAGTGATTGCATCAGTCCGTATTTTTTCTGATGTGACTTCTTATTTATTTGACAAGTTTCAGTGTTTCACATAATTTCTTATATCAGTAATAATTTTTATTGTCGTGATATTAATTTTAACATGGTAGCTACACCGGGATGGCCTAATTTTTTCATATTGTTTTCCCTTAACTTCCTCTTAGAGCTTTGGATACAATTATTTTAGCTAAGCCTTGTCTTTTTACTACAAAAAGCCTATATCTCTCTTAAAACATTTAGGAGCTGAGTATATTTTCTATATTTTGAAAATGACTTATTTCACTGATATCTCATAAAAGGTTCTGGGGGCCTTATTAATTATATGATAAAGCAATAAGATTTTCTTGTTAACATATCAGCTTCAATATTAGTTGCTACCTTTCTTATATTTTATATCAAATCATACATAGGAAACTTTTAAAGACAAATAAAAAGTCTACCCATGGGATTTTTGAAATTTTTAAGCAGAAACTAATGCATTATGATCGGTATGAACGGTGAAATGAGATCCATGAAGATAGCAATGGAATTTATCTAAACTACTCAATTATAGCTAAGCATTCTAATTCAGTTATTGTATAATTAATTTCATAATTTCTCAATCGTCTCGAAGATGGAATAATGCAATCCGGATCAATTGATTTCCATAGGGGGTTTTTGTTGTTTGAGAATACATGAGATCGCAGTTTTTCGATGCATTTACATAAAGATGACAGGGAAGTAATTTGGATTGAATATAGCTAAAATGGGCACGAGAATTAAGCTGTCTTTTAAGTTTTTGAAAGATTGTTGACATTCTAGGGTCCCAATTCAATTTTGATTCTTTTTAAGAAGATTATTTAGAATTCTTAATTTTGCATAGTAGTACTACCAAGAAATCTTTGTAAATCTTTACATTCCTAGGGGTAAGTTTTGATTATTTCTCGTTATTTGTATTATTTGGCGTGTATGATCCTTGTTTTTGTTCTTGCTTATCTAAAAGGGAAATCAATTGTATCTTTACCAAATTTACACTTTGAGAATTTTAATTTAATATTTTCTATTTCACAAATTTTTAAAATTTCCTCTAAATGTTTTGCATGTTCTTCAACTGATTCCGAAAATACTATTATATCGTCAAAGTAATTTAATGCAAATTTTATTTGGTATTTATTTAAAATCTGTCTAATAGCTCTTTGAAATATAGCTGGGGAATTTTTATATCCAAAAGGCAAACGATTAAATTGAAAAAGACCGTAATTTGCAAGTTTTTCAGATTCATTATCATCCAATTTAATGTGCCAATAACCACTACAGAGGTCGATCGTTGAGAAAATTTCGCGTGTGTTAATTTGTCTAAAACTGCATCTATTCGGGGAATTGGTTCTGCATCTAATTTTGTAATAGCATTTAACTTTCTGTAATCGATACATAATCGTGTACGAGCATTATCCTCTTTTTTAAATGTCAATGTTATAGGGGCAGCGTAAGAACTATAAGATGGCTTTATTATTCCTGCTTTTCAATATTATATTGCTTTTTTTATTTCCGTATAATCTTTAAAAGATGTCCTGTATGGTCGATTTGCAACGGGTAATTCTGAGGTAAGTATTATTTTAGGAGAATTACATTTTAATTCGCCCACATCAAACTTATTTTTAGCAAAGACATGTTTATATATTTATCAATAATAACATTAGTAATATCATAATCACTGTTAGGAATTATTTCTATATTAAACACATTATCAGTTTTCTTAGTTATAAATAATTTTATTATTACTCATTTTAAGATTTTCATTTTCTTTAATACTTTTCTTAGATTCATAATTTTTAAAAATTTTTTTTTCCTCTTTGAAAAATTTTATAGTCACTAAAATTAATATTTAATTCAAAAATACTCATAGTTTTGTTAGGGTATTAAATATATTTCAGTTCTACATTTATAAGAAATTTAATATCTTTAATAATTTCTCCTATTTTCAATTGTAAAGTAATTGCCTCACTCACCTTAATTTGTCCATTGATGGTGGCAATTTTTGTTTTGATATACTCCACATGGTGTTGACCCTTGATTTGGGATAGTAATTTTTTTGATATAATGTTGACATTTGATCCTGTATCCAAGAGGACCTCAACTTGTTTGAAGTTGATTCTTCTCTGGATGATCATGAGTTCTCATGTTCGATGGGGTTGGAATATTATATTATTCTCTTGGGTTCTTTGACGAGGGTAGAAAGTTGGCGCATCTGGTCGCAAAATTGTTGGTCGTTGTGGTAATCGTTGGTTTCTCGGATACATGGTCGGCCACTGAAGAGAAAATGATGGATGATATTGATAGTATGTCGGACGCTGATGAGAATATACATTGTATCTTGAGCCGGTTATGCTATCCGGGTGTTGAGATTGATCATTTCTCCAATTCCATCTTCCATACTGTTGTCTATGGATACTCTTGTTACTGAATACTTTGGGTATATAACTTCATTCCTATTTGATTTTGATTTTTCTTGGATATCTAAAAGTTTCATTTTTTCCTTCAGTTCCTCTATATTACTGCAGCTTTGTAACTGTATTTCTATGGATCTATTTTCCTTTAATCCTTTTATGATATAGAATTTTTCAGCTTCTTCTTCCATGCTTATCCGGGATGCGATTTCTTTTATTCTGTAGAAATATTCCATGTGGGTTTCTTTCGATGTTTTTTCTGTTTTAGCTAACTGAAGATGAATTTCCGCTGGATTGACTTGTGTTCCAAATTCCCGAATTAAATTATTTTTCAGTTCGTAAAAACTTTTAGGGATCGGTATGATTTGATGTAAAGTCTAAAGCTCCATCTACTAACTTGGTTATAAATAAGATTCTCTGTTTTTCTGTTATATCAAAGGAATCGCACGTACTTTCGAAATTTCTAAGGAATGTCCAGGTTATATTTTTGAAAAAAAGTCTGTGTAGATCGTCAAATCGAATATCATTTTTTCTAATGGTTATAGGTAGTTTTAATTTTTCTTCATCTGCATCTATATTCTCTTTGCTGCTTAATTTTATTTTTCGTTCTTTGCCTCCATTTTTGAAAGATAAATTTCACGGAAATTTTGTTAGGAGAAGATGATGATTCTAGTTCCTTGGCGGTAAAGCTGAATTCACACCAAGGCGTACAAACACGTCGAGTGTCAAGGCGTCTGTATCAGGGCTTCATTTCGCCCGAGATGAAGTCTCTGATTGACAAACCTCGGCCGTTACGGCCGTACTATGTCAACTTTCAAGCTGTGTTCTATCGGAGATTAATAGCGCGTTTCTTCTCCTTCCGTACCATAGAGCTCCTTTTCAATTTCAGCAACCCGACGTCTTCAACAAAAAGGTATAACGCTGTCAGAGTTCCATCAAATTCTCCATAGCATTTATTACGGTCGTAGGCGTTCGTTTTTAATTTAAAATTATTTTATATTCAGAAAAGTTTTACTTTAAGATTCGAAATTTATTCGCAGATAGAATATCCTACCAGCTTTATTTCTGACATGAATTTTAGAGTCAGAAACAGACTTAGTTTTAAAAAAGGTCTTTATTCTAGAATGAGTACATCTCTTCTGACGCAAGATGCAGAGAAAAAAAACGCCACCGAAAATCTTAAGTGGGTTAAACACTTAAAACACCGATCGCGGCTTTCATGAGTGCTCCTGAAAGTTAATGCTGACATATAGGGCTATTAAATATTACGATCTGGAATTAGACATGTTTATTGGCTAGGCCATATGTTCGGAAGAAATAAATGGGTGATTAGTTTGATACTTGAAAATGAAATTAAAAAGATGAGTTAAGTGTTAGATAGAGAATTTAATTTTTAATCTAATTTAATTATCCTTACATACATGTAGGAAAATTCACCAAGTCTAAGTAAACAATAGCCTAGAAAAGAGAGAGAGAATTAAGATCCATAATGCAAACAATGCTCTCTTAACTTTTTCTCACTCTCTATATTCAGATAGTAAATAAACAAACTAAAATTATTTCATATGAATATCAAGCTTCTCAAATAATATTCTCGAATTAATTCTAAGAAAACACATGTAAACAGCTACATACATAAATCAATCAACAATAGACGGTTTCCTAGTAAACTATGAAAATTTCACTTTTAAACATATATGCATATACAACATTTTAACAAAAAAAAAACATACGAATAAGGATACATTATACTCCATACAAAGTCCAATTTTAAAATGTCCACTTGGGGAAAGAAGCAGATGTCCATTTCTATTCCTTCCTCCAGTCACCAAAAGTATTTAGTCCCTGAAAGAATTCCCCACCCGCGCTCGGTCATTGACCCCCAGCGGTTGTCCTTTGTGGTTTGTACTTTTATTTGTGGTTTGTACTTATTTGTATTTGTATTCCCAAGTGGTTGTCCTTTTTCACTGCCATCCAGGAGGGGGGGGGACGCGCTACTCCTCTTTCTTCGGTTCCAGAATGCGCGGGGCTCGGCTGAAATAATAATCCCTCTCCATAATAATCTCTCCCCCTAATAATCCCTCTTAGTTCGCCACGTCGTTTAAAACCGCATTTTTGACGTTTCTGAAATTCTGCTTCACTCTTATTCAATTTAAGTCGCACTCGTTTTCTCATCTTCACTTTCGTTGTGTTTTGATTCTCTCTTTCTCGTAATAATTGCTGCAACTTCATAACACCAATTCGTTTGATAAAATCTGGCAGTTTCCAAGCAAGTTTTTCTATTCTTCCTTTATCCTACGAATATTTACGTTTAAAGCTCCAGTGCTGGTGTACGAGTGGAATGCGGCTTGAGGCTTTTAAATTCACTTTTTGTTGTAACTTGGCAACTGTCATTCTGCTTAATTTGTTGAGTTTTCTCTTAAGCGGTTTTGGCTTTTCTTCTTCAATTTCATCATCATCTAAGTCCGCTCGCTCTCTACCAAGGATTACGGGGTTAATATTTCCTTTAGCTTTATCTTTTATCGCATCTACTAGTGTTTCTTCTTTTTCTTCATACGCCTCATCCTCGGCAGAAATTAGCGGTACATTAGATAAATCCTTTTCTTCCTCCACAGTTATAGGTTGCGCTACAGCATCTGGATCCGCACTAAGCATCTGGATTTTCTCACTTTGTGACATCTCTCGCGTTCTTCTTCTAACATAACTCCTACGTTCTTTGACGGCCACGATTAATGGCAAACTTTTCACCAATTCCCAAAAGGAAAAACGAAGCAACAATGCAAATAAGATAACCTTTAAAGGGATAGAAAGTTTAGTGAGAAAGAATGGCAATCTTAGAGAAAGCTTAGTGTGGAACAGTTGGAATTGTGTTTAGACGGCCTACTCAAGAATCACGGAGACGCCCACCCTCGCTAATATTTACAAGGAGGAACTATTGCACACGAGCACATAAGTCTACCTGAAGGTATCAGAATCGTTGAGTCTTCAACCAAGGTAGGAGGATTATATTCTGAACGCTAGTATAATATTGAAGCGAGATTAGGCAGATAATTAGTTATATTTTGATAAGTGATCTAGTTGTGCGATCTGGCTTTTAAAAAAATCGGCATACTTTGGTATTCTCA
>BMAV01003677.1:0-28786 GCA_019973955.1 Trichonephila inaurata madagascariensis | reverse complement strand
GGTGTTGTTTTCAGTGTTGATGCTATGTTCGATAAATGGAGTATCTTCTCCCCCTACTTCAAGGATAAAGTGAGGATTTTTAAGCAAGCTGTCTAATTTCACACGCTGAGAATCAGGGAGTTCTT
Source organism: Trichonephila inaurata madagascariensis (assembly GCA_019973955.1). Taxonomy (NCBI): domain Eukaryota; kingdom Metazoa; phylum Arthropoda; class Arachnida; order Araneae; family Nephilidae; genus Trichonephila; species Trichonephila inaurata. Next base: position 28,661 of record BMAV01003677.1, on the reverse strand, counting down.
GTACTTCATCTTCCCGTAGCTGACAGTTATTTATCTCCACAGGCAGTATATAAACAGATGTACGCTCAAAAGGCGTAACGAAACTGTACGATTTTTGGGAATCGTCACAAAAAGTCCAACAGTTCTTTCTGAAATTTAGTATTATTCCAGCATTTTCGAGAAAGTCAAAATGGATCAGTAAACAAAATAAAAGGAAACTTCGCTGATGCTCCGTGAAAACGAATGTAATCCAAAATATCTAATTTCCCGGTAGAAAATGTACACAATCCAAAATATCTAACTTTCCGGTAGGAAATATAAAATCCAAATTTTCTAGTAATCGAAAATTTCTTCGTAACCAGCAGCTACAACTTCAGAAACTACTTTAAAAATTCCTTATAAGCAACTGTTCAGAAATTAAACTTGATAAGTTTTCGTTTGGCGCCATTTATAACCTTAAGTCTTCCACGTACTTGACCGTGACTTGAATTGCACAAGGTCCATCGCTAGTTCTCAATATTATAATTCCAGTAGGTCGTAATTGAATGAATATGATACCTTTTTGATGTGTCATACAGATTTATTTTCTTAGACCGTAAGAAAACACACTTTGTACTTTTCAAACTCCCTACTAGTCCCAACGTTTTCAACTTTGTTTCAACTGTTGTCCGATGAAGACTGAAGACTTAGAAAAATTCTGGCACGATTGAAATGAGATTTTTTTCTTAATGTCTTGATCAAGATCCTTTTTCTCAAAAAATGAAGGATGTCCGCACCTCGCGTGGTCTTTACAGCCTCACGTTGGGCGCCCTTTATAACCTCAGGGTGGTAAAATTCTCAGATCTTTTGAACATCTCCAGAGCTGTAATTCCCTCGGAATCCATCGTTTCAGTTATATGAATGGAGTCTTTATTAGGATAAGGCATCACGATATCATATACGTTAGAGATCACATACTCCAAGCAGGTGTGAGGGAATAAATAAGTCCATCTGCTTTGATACCATTGTGTGGATAACGTCGAATTAGTCTACGTCCGACATAAGAGTGTAGTTGCTGATACAATGGTTTAAGAGTCTGCCATAACTCTTCGACTTCAACTTCAAAAGTTTCACTTTCGTAGGGCTCTCTCCACATTTCTCCAGTATTTTTTAAACCATTTAGACAAGCAGCATCATTATACAATTCGATGTATCTCAAGAACTTGCCCCACATTGGTGTCATTTATAACTTGCACTCAAGAATTACTACTACGGTTAGCTCCAATAATAATTTTAATATAATTTTAAATTCAAAATTAATTACATTCTCCTTGAGCAAAGTTACAATTAAGGTAATTCAGGGGAAGACGCCAGTTTGTTAATGGTACTTTTATGACTCGATAGATGGGAATTTTGAGCCACTTGTGTGAAGAGTCTGGTCCGACATTGAGTGTGGCTTGTGAATTTATATGAATTAATAGTCTTTAACCGGCCTTATTTTTCAATCTTGTAAGCATTTAAAGTGGTGAGCTCAACTTTTATAATATTCCGTTCCTCATATTTAAAGTCCATAAACGTACTCGTTATTTTAAATACTAGCAATATAATTGAGTTACGCATAATGTTACACATACGATGCATGTAGAAATGGCCATAACACGCAGCAATAAGGAAATAAGCGAGTGTGGCATTTGGCGCCTATATTTGGGGAAAGACGCCACAAGGTTCAGAAATAAATGAAATGAACCTTAAAATTTATTTTTATTCATTTTATAACACTGTATATTATCGTATAAAATATAACTACAATTAATAATTATGCTGTAAGGATGACACAGGGATTTCCATGAGGATTAGCAATGTGCAGAGCTGAAATCGACTACTACTTCAGTCTTCTGTAGAGCGTTCTGCAGGAAAAATTCGTTTTTAGAAAATCGGGAAGATCTATAACTTAGAAGAGTGTGGTCTTTAAATGAATATTGATCCTAGGAAAGAAAGGATAGTGTAATATCCACCCAGTCACGTCAGAGGTGAAGGGAGAGACCATAACTGTAGTGGCATGCTGCAATGGCGAAGGTAATTTTCTTCCTCCATATTGTATTTTTAAAGGTAAACGGAAGCAGCCTGAGTTTGAGGATGACATGCCACCTGGTTCACATCCAGAGATGAACGAAACATCCACTCAAATTTGTTCATGAAGTTTCTGAAGAATTATTTTAACCCAGGAAAGAACCTGGGAAAGTTCTCTTTATTTTCACACATACCGTTGCTCAGATGTGACAGTATTAGATTTAGCAGCAGAAAATGACGTAATTCTTTTCTCTTCTAAGCCGCATCACCCAGTACTTACAGTCACTTGATCGCTCGTTTTACAAACCCCTGAAAACATATTGGTGACAAGCCTGAGCTTTTGATACACAACAAACCAAATCGTAAAGTGCCAAGACTTCATTTGGATCTCTTCTGATTGCAGCTCGAAGCAAGGCAGCCACATGGAAATACATCAGGGTTTTCAGCTAGTGAGGTTTACTCCTATAACATACAAGCAATCAAATAGCAAGCAAGCATGCGTTGCTATTTCTGATGGTTCAGGCAATCATACAGCTGTAGCTTCCACAAGTGGAGCATGGGACATGCCTACACCAGGAGATAGTGCAGTAGACTATCACCATCGGTTGCCTCCACCAGCACAGAACAAGGGACTTTCTGTCTAGAAGTAATTAGTCTTATTCCTCTGGTCAGAAAATGTAAATCATCCGAGTGTAAAAAAAACATCAGAAGTCCTAACTAAATCACAGAGGAGAGCAACTATGCGGAAAAGGGATGGAAGAAAGCTGGAAAAGGCAGGTAAGGGCAAAACAAATAACAAGAAACCGAAAAAACATAAGAAAAAGAGACATACCAACTTGTCATACTCAAGTAAAGAAATTTTTCTAGATACCAGTGGTGACAGTTTCGACGAGGATAATAATGACGACTTGTACTGTGTGTTAAGGGTACTTTATGCTAAAAAGGGTCCCAAGTGTGACTGGATTCAGTGCATCGAATGCAACAAATGATTGCAAGACGATTGCAATGATAATCATTTGCACTGAGTGAAATGTTGTGTAGGCTATATCACTCGAACCTGTCTGTAATTATTTTTAGCAAACCAATTATGAAAGAATTTAATTTTTTTTTTTTTGTCTAGTTATTGCTATTTCACCTTTAATTTGGTAATGTTTGCCTTATTTTTTTATTTACTGTGGTGTTGTTGCATCTTACTCCCTGACTGGTGGCATTTTCCCCATATATATGGGGAACATGCCACAATTAAATGAATTTTTTAACGTTAAATTTCTTATTTATTTTCATATTAAGATGATAACTAACTTGTATACATAACCAATTATATATTGAAAAATAAAGTGTATTTTTTTCTTGGTCTTGTTATTTCAATTTTCAATGTACTAATCGAAAAATCCTTTAATGTGGCAACTTCCCCCGATTTACCTTACATCAAAACAGTTCATATTATACAAATAACGAGATTTGTTTGAGCACGGACATTTGCATCTCATTTTTTCACCGAGCTGGCTGGTTAAGTGTCCACACGGCCAAGAGAGGGTACACTATTGTCCGTCTTTTTGTCATTCGTTACAGTTTTTATTTAAATATTTAGAATGAATTTTATTTCAGAAGATATTCTTAACATTCGTAAAAAAAGAATGCAATACTAAGTAGTGCATTATAAACGATATTCGCTTTTAAGTTATAACAAACTAGAAGTCAGGCATGAATACGGTGTCTATCATGTGCAGAATGTAATTAAAAATGAAATGAAATGAAATAGATATATTTTTCTGAATTTTTTTTATTTCCTTTTTTTTGTACCAAATTGTGAATTACAACTGCATCAGCCAAATATTTAGATTTTATTAAATTAAAAGTACTGACACTTCTGATTTAATTCATGCTATAATCCGTATGTACATTGTATTCATTACGCAGTCTGCCAGCATGATATTTATTATTTTCTCTTGTATTTTTTTTACGAAAGTTCTAAGGTTTGAAGCATAATATGTTTTCGTGAGATTCAATGGATTTTCGTTGAAGTTGTGAAATCTAAATTTTATACTGATGAGTCTACGCTTTTATTTTTATATTACGATTTCATTAGAAAAATACCTTTAGATAAAACTGTAGAATGAATAACTATACTTGAAGTCATCGATAAAAACTTAGACTTACGGTTAATGTGCCTTAGTTATCCCTCAGATAATTATATGTAGTGTGTTTTATTGCATAATATAGATGGAGTAGGAATTAGAGCTCACTGACTGTTGTGCTGATGAAGCGGCTTCAAAAACACCCAACAGAACCGATTCCACGCCTAGGCTCTTCGTTATTCATATATTTCCTTTTCATTTTTTTAAAAAAAGACGATTTCCAAAGATTTTGGAACAATTTAGAGAATTTAATGATATAGCATGGTGAATGTGAGAAAGTAAAATAAATCTTGCTTTTAACCAAGTTGTTTATCTCTACTTTATAAAGCATATTATTATGCAGTTGGACATCTGTATTGAAGGTAATATTTTAGGTTTTAAATTTTTAAAGTATTTTATATGATTGTAATAGAATTTTTTCATTAAATACTGATTATAATACACACAACAAAATTTATGAATCTGTGCTCAAAATGTATTAATCAGAACTGATAAGCCATCATCAAATTTTCATTTCCAAATACAGTTTGTTCTTTTGATTTCCGCTGTCGAATTAATTTTTATTTCTACATTTTCAACACTACAAAAGACCAATTCAATACACAAAATAAAGGGAAAAAGAAAAAATTCCCCGGTGTGCGACATCTCGTAACTAAAATTTTTCGTTTCTGTTAAATCTGGCTGATTTTAATAATCCCAAAGTTTTTCCCCCCTTTTTCTCCTTTCCCTGCCCCCATTTTTACAACCCTAAAAGGGGAAACGAAATAATAAAAAGGGTTTTAAAGAAAGGGGGGATAATGGTTCAGGGAAAACGTTTGTATTTCTTTTGTATGGATTGATAAAAAATGGGGGTACCGGCTTCTGATTACGTTAAACCCTGGAAAATTTTTTTTTTTTGTTAGAGGGAATTTACATTTATAATAATTTATTTTGTATTTAGTGGCGGTTTTTAATAATTAGAAATGGGGCAAATCAAGTAAAATTTTAAAAACATGATGGGGAAAAATTTTCATTTTAGGAAGATTGTTTCGATTCATACAACTGAGAAAATAATTCGTATACAAACTTCTTTACACATATGAAAGAAAGATTATTTTGATAGTTGAAGAATTAAAAAACTACTGTTTTTAATGTAATTTATAACCAGAGTAATTTCATTTTTCTTAAAATTTAAAATTTTTTTGTGGACACATGATCTGGGAATTTTTTTAAAAAGATTTTCTGATATGAGTAACAAAAGATATCTTCTCAAATTATGTTCTATTTCTCACACATATTCTATACAAATAAAAATTTTAAGATTAGATTTTGATTAAGATTATAGTTAAGACAGTGATCGACCGAGATTGATGAAAAAAATGTGAGGGCACACTGTATTGTGTTTGTTTTTATAAAATCTTCTTAAACGTGCTCTGATTTGTGTAGTAGATATTATACAACTTTAATGAAATTAAATTGTATACCACATTTATTTATGTTTAACAAATCCAGTACTAAAGTATCAAAAAAAGTATGGGTCACAAAATAGTTCTCTAAAAAGGAACAGGAACACAAAAAAACTGTTCACTTAAAAACAGTTTCCCATCCCTACTTTCGACTTTTGATTCAAGAAAATATTTGAGTACGATATGTGTTCTAACTTGAAATTAATCTACACTTCAAATTCTCAATTTCAATTTAGACATATTATATAATTCAGATATTCTGCCCCATTATCAATGAATTCAATAAAATACAGTTAACAAACGATGGTTCCATATTTTACCAATTTTTAGATCATAGTTATATTTGGAAATGGTGAACGATAACGATAAAAGGAAATTTAGATATTGAATTATATATAAGATAACAATTCACAAAACATATTTCAACATTTTAACAAAAAAAAATTAATATTCCTTCCCATTTTCTCATTCTCAAATCCGTTCAAATAACAATTCGTTTGAAACAATTTTTTTTTTCCAAAAATAAAGTTAGCTTATCAAAAGAAGAAAATACTATAACCGAAAAATTACTCTATGTTCAGTGACACCAAATGTAAACTAACCCCACAAATTAACCAAACTTTAATAACTTTTGTCGAAACTTAGTGGAAACTATTTTCTAACTCCAAATAACTTTGCCGGAATCATTTTCAAAGTTTACTGAAATTTTCAAAGATCTTTAAATAACTCTTATACTAATTTCGCCATTTTCCCTTTCCGTGTAGCCCATTAGCTTTCACTGAGGATTATTAAAAGCAGAGCGGAGCTCAGTTAATTATTTGGACAGTGATTAAAAGATTCTTTTGAACTTCGATTACCTGTAATGATCTTATTGAATACCTCCATTTGTTTTCTTCCCGTTAATGGAAAAGTCTATCATTTTAAATCGAATTGTTTCAGCGAGCTTTGGAAAGATGCCGAGGAAAAGAATTCCTTTTCATTAAGCGGACGTAGTTGGTTCCCCTGATTTTAAATGAAACTGTTCTTTCGAGCTTTTATGAAGGTTGAATATTTGCATATTTAAAGAGTTTGAAAACAAAACACTATATTCATAAAAATATAAACGTTTTTTAAAAAAACCAGTAAAATTGATGAATTTTTCAAAATATTTTAAATTTTATTTTAATTTTGATTAGGTACGAAAAAAGGCTAAAAGATTTGATATCTAAAAAGCATTAGCTATTTTACAGATTGAAGATCGTATTTGATGAACGCCAATGATCCAGTCTTTTAGCAAATCTACCGAGATCTGACATTTAAAAAAATATATTCTACAACTGGTGTCTTATCTGTAACTTTTATACTCATTGTAGACAACTGACTTCTTACTTTAGTTATATGTATACCAAACAGTAATGGCTGCATCACACTAAGAACTTCAAAAGAACATTTTGTGTTTCTTCAATAGACGTTCAATTATATAGTCTACCGCACACAAGTGTGTATCTAATCATTACTTTTTAAAATAATGTTTCAGAGAGGAAATTATTCAAAATGTAGAATAAATCTAGAAAAGAGTTTTTATAAAAAAATGTAAATGATTGTAGAAAATTAATTATTAGAAGCAGTTTCACACACATCATAATATCTATTCGCTCTTGATAACATTAAAATATATTCTTTTATAAATTATATATTTTAACTGTAAACAATGTGATTGTGAAATGCAGCTTTGCTTAATAACAACTGTTTTAAAAACTTTTTTGTAAAGTAAAATTTGGAAAAAAGTATAAGCAAAATTTGTCATGCAGTTTACATGACGTATCATTATACTAGCATTTGTATAATAATGTAGTAGACAGTGTTGATGCTATGAGTTTTATATTTAAAGTTCATTGGAATGTTAAGAAAGATTCTTTATCTTTGTTTTCGTCATTCAAATTGAATTACTATCCCAACTTGTTATTACTATGACCTCTAGAAGTGTCCTCTTCAATTACGGAATATATGTAGTAATTTAAAAATAAATTGAAGCCATGAATCTTTTGTTTAGAAAAACTTTTACAATCAGGAATACATACATCACGAAAGCATATCTGCCATGAATGTTATAGTTTTAAAATAAATTTCCCTCAATTTGTAGTCAATCCACGTAAAATACAATATACATGGCGTGCATGATTGCTGAGTCGCTAATAATGAATTATGGCGACATATTACATATAATATTCGTGCTTTTGAGAAATGACAAAAACTAAACTTTTGATTTAACGTTTATTGTGTTCTATTTATATTTTTGTGCTAGTTAGTCAGCCATTGATGTCCATCCAAATAAAAGCATTTTCTTTATTGATGACCGAAGGACGTGATCATCTACAAAGAGTCTCGTTAACGACTGCTGATAAAATTGGAAAATCAGGTACATTAATGCCATGATTCGAAATTAAATTTTCCCATTTTTATATAAAATGGCAACAAATGAAGACGGTTCTTCTGCGTTTAATCTCGATGATGCAAATATCGAAATCAATAGAGTAGCAGTTAAGCCACCAACTTTTTGGCGAAATAAGCCCAAACTAGTATTTTTGCACCTAGGAACGCGGTTTGCTAACAGAGGGATTGCGAATGATACAACCAGTATAATATTGCTCTTGTTGCTTTAAATGAGAATGTTTTAGATTTTGTCGTGAATATATTACCAAATTTTTTATCATGATAATACATATGATACGTTGAAAAGGTCTTTGTTAAAAGATTAACTGATACTTTGAAGTCAAGATTAAAAAAATGGTGACTGATATGGAACTTTTTGACCGACTCCCGGCTAATCTCTTACGGCAAATAAAAACTTAGCAAGGAATTTTATTTCTGATGAAATTATTAAATCTTTGTGTGACTACAAAGGCTTCCATGACAGACGTAACATATTTTGTCGATAAGTAAAGATTCTTTATATAACATTGCATCTCTCTCTCTCTCTCTCTATTGCTCTTTACAGCACATCTGAAGTATGCTTAATAGCAAACAATTGTCCGTTGCAAAATCAACCGACCGAAATAAATTCGAACCGTGCAAGCAGACATGGTGACATTAACAAAAAAATTTGATGAATTTTCTCGAAAGGCGAGGTCACGTGGTAAATCAAGAGAATGTGGCACACGTACTGATACAAATCTAATTCAATTCGATATACATTTTGTTGGTACCATTTTAAATTCGGAAAGAATGCTAAGAAATATGTACAACTTCGTCAGTTTAAAAAAAATTGGGCAAACCACACAATCGGCCAATCGCTTAATGAGGCCGACGATACTGGAGAAAAAAGTTGCTGTTTATATTTAGTATGATTAATCATACCCGGCAAGCAATTTCTTATCGATACGAGAGCTGATGTATCCGTAGTGCCTGCAAGTAAACAAGGAATAATAAAATATTGGATTTTACACTTTTTTCAATGGTCCAAATAATTAACATTTTTGGCACTAAAATGCTAAAATTGGATCTCGGACTTAGCCGAAAATGTTTTGAACATTCACAATAGAAAGCTACTTCAAAAGCTGTTATAGGAGCAGATTTTCTCAAAAAGTTTGTGTTATTAGTTGATTTTAAAAAGTGTCTCCATTGACTTATAATTCCTTGTCTTCATTTGGTAAAATAGTTACATTACCAACTTTTTCTCTAACTAAAATAGCTATGAATTCATTCATTAAAGAACCTATTTTAACGACGCATAATATCGTAACAAGCGGTTCACCTGTCACAGCAAAAATTCCTCACTTAGTACCTGAAAAGCTTGAGATAGCGATAAATAAATTTGAATTTCTGTTGGAAGAAAGGATTTGCCGACCTTTTAGTGGTCCTTGGGCAAACCCATTACTTTAGTGCAGAAGAAAACAGGTGATTGGAACATTAGTGGAGATAACCGAGCTTCTGAACATTGCGACGCAAACAGATAGGTATCCCATTCCAAACCTGCATGACTTAACTCATAATTTACATAGGTGCACTATATTTCCAACTCACAATTTTGAGAGAGCTTACGATCAGATACCAGTTGAACCATCTGACAAACCACCATCTGCACACCTTTCGGTTTGTATGAGTTCATCAAAATGATTTTCAGACTGCACAATGCAGCTCAAATTTTTATGCGGTTTCTACCTTCCGTACTTTGGGGTTTATATTTTTGCTTCAGCTACATTGATGATATTCTCGTTGCATCAAAGGATGAAGCTCATAATATCAGCCATCTTAGTCAAGTTTTTCAACGTCTTAATGATGCTTTGTAATAAAATTTGCGAAATGTCAATTCTTACAAATTGAAAAAATTTCTTAGATCATCGTATTTCTGTCAAAGGCATTGAGACATCAGAGAAAAGGATAAAAGTAAACGAAGATTTCAAGCTTCTGAGACAGTAAAGGAGTAACAAAGATTCTTAGGATTTATCATTTTCCATCCATCGGTTTATTCCTAATGATGCAGAAAATTAAACCATTCCAAACAAATATTTGAAAGGAAAGAAAAATAATGACAACAAAATTCATTTGATAGACGAGTCAGTTCAATCATTCGAAAATAGCAAGCGACAGTGATAATTTCACCCGTCAGAAAATACACTCATTTCCTTAATGGTCGATGCATCTGATAATTGCATCGGTGCCGTTATGTAACAGTTAGAGCATGGAAACACCTTAGTTTCTTTTCAAAGAAATTAACTGATATCAAAAAACGATACAGCGCATATGACGGGGAGTTGCTGGCTGCATATTCTTCTGTGAAATATTTAAAGCATTTTTGTGAATGGTAGAAACTACACAATTATTACCGACCAAAACCCATTCACTTATATATTTCACCAGAAACTGGATAAAGTCACTGCTGGACAACAAACGCATCAGGAGTATATTGCCGAATTTACTGTTGATTTTCAGTACTTATCTGTAAAAGACAGCATCATTGATGATGTACTGTCCAGAATAGACGAATTACATATTCAACCGACAACTGGTTACGGAACTGTAGCAAAGGATAATAAGTTAAAATAAATCCTTTCTTCCCAGAAATCTTCTCTAAAATTAGAAAAAAATCTTGCACTTGGTTCGAACTGCGACATATTTTGCGACTGTTCTGCGGAAAAAAAGAGCTCTTATTTTTCAGAAGCAATCAGGAAAATTGTGTTTAACAGTAACCATAATTTAGCACATCCCGGAATAAAAACCACTGCCAAATTGTTGACATTCTAATTTGTATGGCCATCGATAAACAAGATACAAGAACTTGGGATAGAATCTGTATAAAAGTGCCAAAAGTCCAAGTTCACACGACACGTACAGAGTCCTTTTTTGCAATATCACAATGTCAGTAACCATTCTACAGAAATCAATTTAGATATTATTGGTCCTTTGCCCCCAGTCTGGGGAATTTCGCTGCTTTTTAAGTATCATAGATCGATACAGTCGTTGGATAAATGCAATTCCAATGTCTGACATTTGAGCAGAAACAGTAGTATATAACTTACTAAAATGCTTGATTTCACGTTTGGTTGCATCATTAGTCATTACCACTGATCAAAGAACATAGTTTGAGGCACATCTCTTTCAAGAACTTTCAAACTTAATAGGATTTAAACGCAACAGAAGTACATCATACCATCTGTTGCACCCTTGAATTCCACACGCAGTCTGAAGAAATCCCAAACAGTGACGTCATCGCGCATGTTTCATCTATTTTTTATAATAAGGATGCAAAAATAAATATGTCTTGTTCTGAAAGGCAACTGTTTTTGTTTGTGTTCAAAAAATAATACAAGGAAAAGAACGAGAAAATGGCGCTGTTTTTTTTTAATGTTTACTTATTTAAGACCATCCACAGGCAAATGGTTGCATAGGGACGCTTGCACCGTAAAATTAAGGCGAACATAATATGTCATGAAAACAAAAGTTGGACGAGGTCACTTCCCATATTGCTTAAATTGAGAAAAATTTGGCATGCTCTGTCTGATTTCCAAGATACATTTCAACCTCATTCAGAATTCACTTAAACACATAAGGAAACTCTTAAATATTTACAAAGTCATTTTTTTCATATCACTGCAAGCAGAAACCCATTATTAAAGAATTCATATGCTAGTCGGAGCCTGCAAACCACAATCATGGACCTTATACATTTTCCCACTTTTCATTAAGAATAAAAATGTTAATATTTCAACTGAGATACCATGTTTTTTTGACAATTCTTCAGAAAGGGGTACTAAATCCAGTATTAGAAAAGATACACCTCATATACTCAGAAGTATGTTATTGAATATTTAAACACTAACAGTTGGAGGAATTTAATACTTTTTATAAAGAGCTCTTTTTAAATTTGACAGAGATTTCGGTGAAATCTTGATTTGCCCTAATAAAATTTATTTTCAACAATTTGTAATCGTCGAAAAAATTGGAAATAAATTAATTCATAACAATAATACAAAATTAAAAAACAGAAATTACAATCATTATAGATTATATTCGACAGATAATTCAGACATTAAAATTATTCCACACAATGCAATTTAAATCATGACTATAAAGTTTTGTTGAATGGAATCGGTACTTTTGCTATTAACTAACTCAACAAGAACTACTTGAAAATAAGAAAATGCTAAAAACGTTAATTTTGTCGCTCTCTCTCTGCCTATTTTCAGATAAATATTATTTTTCTATACTATACTATAATTCTTGATTAGTAAAATATTTTTTCTACATTTCAAAACAAAATGAATTATAATCACAACCACCATTCTTATTAAAAGGATAAACAAATAGCGATAAAAGAGAACATTCAAAATGGGATAAAATAAACCAGGAAAATAATGAAGTATGTTTGAAGTAAAAGAATGATGTAAAAATTATGTTTAATATCCTCTTGAAATCGTAATGATAATTGGAGAGAACACAAGAAAAATTAACATAAAGAATTTCTTTGCAATATGTATTCCAATTTTACTTTGAAAAAGGAAAAAATTAGATTTAGAAGTATGTCATTTAGTTACACAAAATTACTTATAATAAACTAAACGACAGTGTAGATAATATTTTGTACGGATAGATGCATAGAATGTACAAATATCAATATGAATGCAGAGAAATAATAAAATTGACCACAGAAACAATTAAATTTTCACAGAACTCGGGACTTTTCTGTTTGCATAGGACACGGAGACAACACATGTAATCAATACTATCTTCGTCAACTCACTCATATCTTCCTTTTAAAAAATGTCATCTTCTTTCTTGAATTTTTTGTGAAATTCGAAATGTTGTTGGATGAATGTAAGCATATCATAGAACTTGAGTATGTAAAGAAATAAAAGAGACCACAAATCTTTTCGGATTACTTTGCACATTCTAAATTATTCGAAATTCAACGAATTTTCATTTAGTTTAATTTGTCGAAATCTCAGAGAAAGATTGTGAAAGCTGTAGCATTCAGATTTGAAAAAAATAAACAACTTGTATGTCTCATTCAAGATGAAATTCTTTCAAATAATACGAAAATATTTTATAGAACAAAACTTATATACCTGTAAAATAAAAAAACATCACAAGCATTCATTCTTAGATCTTCATGACTCTCCAAATTCTAAAGCATAGAAAATAAATCATTCTCTTTTAAAAATAGATGCCAACTTTCAAAGTAAATCAAAATGAGCAAACGATTTGTATTACTCATTTTTCATCTGGGAAAAAATTATTTTCTTGAAAAAAATATACGAATTTATGGATATTTTTATGAAGTAAATTATTCGCAATAAAAAAATTCATGTATTTTAACATACTTTTTTTTAAAAAAAAAACATTGATCAAACATTTATTAAAGCCATTTCGTGTATTTTTATGACTGATATATAAATAAAGAAATTATTTTTTTTTTACAAGCAAACGATTTTAAAAGAAATATTCGGCAGACTGTTATTATTCTCTTTTTCAAATTAACTCGGCTCGGTATAATAAATAAATTGAATTAATCTATTTTATGATGATCAAGTAGGTTTTGTATATTTACGTAGAAAAAATAAGGAATTAAATCAGAAGTTGGGACCAGTAAATTATAATGAATTGACAGTTTTTATAACTATATTTTAACAAAAAATGCACATAAAAATTTTATTAATACGTGATTTATATTCTTGAATGCAAAACATTGATTACAAATAATTATACATACAACTGAAAGGGTTGCTTATGCTGAACCTGAATATTAATTTATTTGTGAATAATAATTAATTGTTAAATGAATAACAGGATATGAAGTTTATACATATATATATATATAAACCCCAATAAAATCAGGTAATAAAACTTATTTTTTACAATATTCTTTTTATCTAAGAAATCACCAGTTTGAATAGTTTCATCTCTTACTTCATGCAGCTATTTTCTTGTTGTAATTTTCCTCCTATTTTATTAATATTTTTACTCCATGATTATTTTTTTCAACTAAGAAAATAAATAAATCCGAACAATGCTCTAACAAAAAAAATTTTAATGATAGAGAATTTATATTTTTCACATTTAAAGGGAAATTTTTATTCATCCTTTATTGTCTCATTAGTAATAAAAGATTTTGCTTCTATAGAGTACCTACAAAATAATGTTTGTCAAAATCAATTACTAGCCAAGCAACCTGTACCTGTATTTGATCATTCAATTTAGACCAGAGTATAACATTGAATTGTACCATCATTAATGTATTTTTCACAATAGTTTTCTTTTAAAATAATTTTTCTTGCTTAAACGTTTTTCCACATCACTAATTATCAATAATGATCATCATATAGGAGAACTAGCACACAAAATATTTAGGGGATTTATTCAGTAATATTTCTGAAGAATACTACCTAAATCAAAAATTAGTTCGAACATTGAATACTCGTACTCGTAACTCAGTGAATTATTTTGCGAAACAGTTGTTGGGTGAACTTTATGACTGATTGCATGAATGATGAATTGAAATGACTTAATGTAACAAAGCTTATAATTAAAATAAATGTAAAATGTAATTAACTTTGAATTCTGCTTATTAATACGTTATGTTCCATGTAACGTTTATTTTAGAGATATGCCTCATCAAATTAAAAATGGCTTAAAGGTATTTTTATATTTTGGAGCTTTCTAGCCTTAAAATTTGTATCGAAAAAATGAAACATTAACGAACATGTGCATTATTTATGAAATATGCACTGACGGCGCTGACGTACCCAACGAAACGGAAAATAAAAAACTCATCTTAATGAACAATTGATAAAAAAAGCTTTAATAAATATAGCGATATTAAAACACAACTTAAAAGGCCTCTGGGAATTGTAAAATTGTCAAACACTTGACGATTATTCTAATTTAAAATTATCCCTCTCCTTCTATTCATTTAATATTAAACCATTTGCTCAATCTGTAGTACACTCTTTGATAATGAAGAAACTATTATTTAATCGACTTCAAGTTTTGTGTAAGTATTGAAACACATTAAATCTTCTATGTTAAAAAAAAAACTATATACCGTAAAATCCGGTGTATAACGCGCACTTTGAACACAAAAAATAAAATCGCAATGTACGGGTGCGCGTTATACGCCAGGTATAAAAAGGAGAGCTTTAAAAATGAAAAAAAAAAATGAGCACAGGAACAAATTAAACTTCTACATAGATCGAAATACTGTTTATTTAACAAATGTCATTCTTTATGAACTTAAATGGTTGTATTTCTAGAAGTATACTATTTTTCTTAAAAGCCTCGGATAATACCTGTAATAAATGTCTTAAAAATAGAGAGCATTACATAAGTACATTTTTGGTTTCTTCGTAAAAATGGGGATGCGTGTTATTCGGCGAATGTACCAAAAAATTAAAAATTGCAGCTCTAAAGTACAGGTGCGCGTTATACGCCGGATTTTACGGTGGTTAAGTTTTATTTCCAAGAATCGATGGACATGTTTTATACTACAGCACAAATTTTTATTAGAAAAATTTATTAATAAAGATATCAAGGAATACGAACTGGAAAAGCAAAGAAAAACAAAACGTGAATTTATTCTTGCATTTAATATTAAACAATCTTAATGGGAAGGAAAAAGTTCATAAAAAAAGGAAGGGAAAAAATATGATAGATCTTTTATACAGCTCATGGCATGTAATATATTTTTTCAGTATAAGGCTGATGAAAAGATATATAATTACGTAGTTAGTATTACTTTATTAAAATTCAGGCAACTTGAGCAAAATGTAAAAATATTAAAAATTTACGTTACGTTTTACTTTAATGTCATTACTAACAAATTTATTGGGATTACTGTGTATTATTTAAATGTACAATAAACAATAATATACAATGTAATACAAAATAATTATGCGTCTTTCCTTGTGCCATTTTAAAACTCTTTTCACGAACCAATTATCACGCAAATAAAGGGACTATTACTTATATTTAATCCTGACATGATAATTTTTTTTTCTTACAAAAAGCTCAGTGTTACTGACGACGTGAGAATCTAAACATTTGTAACTACTCAGTTGACATAATATTTTTTAGTAAAGCGGTCATCTTTGTTATAAATTTTATCGATAATACTTAAGTAAAAATGTTCATCATTAAGAAAAATATGAAAAAATGTCACCAAATTCCAGCAGGCTGTATTCTTCTTTGATAATAAACACTGTAGGTTTAAATTACTAAAACTAACATCTAAAATAAATTTTAAAAGAAATGATGTGAGGAGCGCAAGAAGCTGTTATGCTATTTTAAATTCGCAAAACAAAAAAATTTCAAATTTTTTAAAAAAAATATTTTAAACAGTTTATACAATTTTGATTTGTTATTATATAAATGCATGAATCCATTAAATAATGCGCATGCTTGTTTTATTTTTAATTCGCTATCTTTATTCATATACATTTTACAGTTTAAGTTTTTAAAAGTAGAATTCCGAAAACATATTGCTCTATAACCCATAAAGCGAGTGCTATGAAATTTTTATTTCTTAGGAGGCTACAGATTGGTGTATTATAAGTCCTCCTTTAGGGAGGTCAGTCCTCCTTTTATAGGTTCTGTCCTTCCTCGAAAAGTGTCCTCTATTTGGTCCTCCTTTTCAATATTTTAAAATTGATCTGTTAATCTCTATTTTCAGAGATGAACCAAACATGTTTCCAAAAAGTCGAAGAATGGTATGAAACAAATATCACAGGAAATAACAGTTTTTCATGGTGTTTTTTGACTTCATCACACGTAAATTGGGCAGATATAGAAAACTGTGTTGATTTTTTATGAGAAGAAATGCCTGATATTAAAATCGTTGACAATGGTTTGTTTGATGAAATTGGAAGACCAAATATACATTTAAATTATAATAAATTGAAACAACTGGAACATCAACATGCTGAAATTGATAAAAGATGGGTGGAAATACTTAAACATTTCAAAAATGAACGCATTCCATATAAAAATTTAGTTTTTTTTTTTGAATTTACGTTGTGCTGCCCTGGAACTAATGCAGCAGTTGAAAGAGTTTTTTTTTCAGTTGGTAATGATTTTTGTGAAATGACTAGTGAGAAATCAAAATTGAATGTTAATATTTTAGCTACAATGCTTACCGTAAAATTCATGCCCGAACTTTCCGATATATTAAAAAATGATATGTTGAAAAAAATCAGTCAATGGGGAAAATACTCGTTTAAGATAAGAATTAAAAAGAATGTAAGCGTAATTAGCGTATTTTTGTTTGAATTAATAAAACGTTTCATATATTTAAAGTTGTAATTTTTTTCTTAATTTTTTTCGTCCTCCTTTTCATTGTAAAAAAAATGGTCACCTTATGTATTACCATTGCAGACCTAGTACATTTCCAGGGAGCTGATAACTCTTTTAGTTGCGGCACCTTATAAGGGTGGTATACCAACCGACTCAAGTAATTTTGACGCCCAGTTTTCTCACCTGAGGGAGACACCTGACCTCTGATGTGATGCGAAACCGTACTAAGAATTTTAATTTTGCTGAGTGCACCCAAGCAAACAAACACCCAAGGGATTTTTACATGCTGCTTAATCATACGACATGGCATCTGCAGCATGAAAATCCATTAACATGTGCTGGGTTCGAACCCGCAAAGTTAGGCGTATAATACCAGCGTCAAACCTACTACAACATCTCGCCGGAGTATAAAAATATTATAGTTTTAAAAAAAAACTCTAAAAAACACGCTTTTATAGTGAATCGAACTAAAAAGTTAAAAAAATAATTCTTAATATAAGAATAAAATGATTAACGAGAAAATGAATGTCATTGGGATAAAAGCGTGGGGTGTTCCATATTATTAATTGTTATAATTTCTTACTAGTTCTATTCCAAAGCACTTCACGCTTTCACCACAATGACATTAATTTTCTCGTTAATCATTTTATTCTTATATTAAGAATTATTTTTTTTAAGTTTGTAGTTTGATTCACTATAAAAGTGTGTGTTTTTAGTTTTTTTTAAACTATAATTTATTTTTCTTTTTTTTAGTTCGATCTATAATAAAAGAATGTTGTTTAAGTTTTTAAAAACTATCATTTATTTTTTGTTGAATTTATCTTTGAGTTTGATATTTGGGGCCAGAATTATGTGGCTGCTGGAATTAGTCTTGATCTTTAATGGGTATTAATTAATGGATTTGTGTGTGAAGGGTATTTATACTCTCGGTTAACGGGGTCTCGGATTGCTATAATGTTAATTCGCATCATCACTTCTAAAGATATAACTTTATAAAAATAAAAAATATTTAGCAGTTAGAACAAAAATTATTTTTATTCACATGCACCAGTCTTTTTTTTTTTTTTATTTCCATTTTCAGAAAAACTACGCACCCACCCACCCTACCTGTTTTCACATAAAGAACACTTTTTTTTGTTTTATTTCTTATTGACTAAAAGCCTATTTTGCGGTTTTAAGGTTGCACCTTAATCTTTTAGTTGCTAAATCTGGAATTAGTCGCCAAATCTAGAAATGGCATATGGAATTAGTCGCCAAATCTTGAAAATTCTTAAATTCCTTAATTATTAAAATCCTGATCAGGATAATGAAACAAAATTATGAAATCATTGTATTGTCATGGGTCCTTGACAAGTGTGTAAAATTTCGAATTAGTCTGATCTTTTAAAGTGGGTAAAAACCGAGTTCAAAGATTCCATTACATACAAGTGAAACTTATAAAAACGTGTTAAAAAAAGAAACCTTTTGAGGATCGCATTAATTTATTGAGTTCAATAGGCATGCAAAGAATTTATATTTCTTATTACTTTTGAATTATTTAACGATGGGGAATGAAGCAGAGAATTCGAATAAAATAGAATATTTTCAGACTGAAAATGCAGAGAAAGAAATGAACTATGCTACATTTCACGAGTTCTTGAATATAAGAAGTATTTCCATTCATAATTCAAATTCATTTTTTCTTTTGTCTTCCACTGTCACAATCCCAGGAAGCTCCAAATGGACTTGAGATAAACTATATGTATATTCTTTAAATATACTTTCTTAAATTTAATGGCAGAATAGAACGTTTGTTTATATTTCTATCAATTTACTTTGATTTTTGTGTCTAAAATGTTCACTCAAAAATTTCCTTTTAATACATTTTCTTAAAAATTATTTTAGAACATTTTTTTTTATTTTGCTATGAGTTGACAAACAAATAAAATGCTGTTAAACTTAATTGCTACATCTGCCTCTTTTTTAAAAGTTCCGATTTTTTAAAATTCCTTTTGAATTAACTAGAAAAATTTTTAGAATTACTATAAAATAACCCAATCAATTTGTTTATGTATTAAGTAAAAAACTTTATAAAAATATAATACTATCACTTAATAATAAACACTTAAATTACTTGATTATGGAAGCTGCTATCGAAATTTCATATTTTATAAAGAGTACTTACTCTGTAATCTTAATACGAAAGTCTTGATATATATAAGTAACACTATAATAATAGATCTATATTCTTATCCATTATCCTAGATTAAGTAGAGAACAGAAAAAGCACTTTAAGCACACATTTCTAAATAATTTACAAGTATTAATCCGCATTAAATCCTGCTTTTATTTTCTTAATTGATTTTCGTGATTTAATTACGCGTTTTTAAATTAGTGAAGAAGTACATCATAAGAAAAACTGTTAGAGATCTCCCGTTGTGCTGATCACTATTCAAAATTATGAGGCAAACTCGTTTTGCTACGCAAACTGGTTCTGCTTCGTAAACGTTGAAATACGTAAAAAAAAAAGAAGAAACTTGCAGTGAATGAAAGAAAAACGGTAAAAAAGCATGTGTTTGAGAAGAAATCCAAATAAAACAGAAAAAATTAGCATTTCGTCGTATTGTTGAGCGAAATTATTAAAATATCAAACGCTAAAAAGTCATTAAAATTCCTATTATAGTGAAAATAAAACAATAAGAAAATCATATTCGACTTCGTTTGTTTCCCTCTGTACAAATCTGCTTTTCCATCTGTATCTGCATAAATAACAAAAATGTTGAAAGAAAAAGTAAAAATCATTGATTCCGAGTAAAAATATGTCTCAATGTGTAGAATATGCAAATAAAAAGAAAAAGTTATATTCCTTAAGAGGTAAAAAATAAATGATTTGTATGTTTAGCTAATATTTATTAAAGGAAATCTTGCATAAGTATCCTTCAGTTCTAAGAAAAAAGTAGATTGAGCAATTTTTTTCAGCATTAAAATACGGACTATTTTTATTCTTTTATTCAAAAATTAATGTTCCGCCACCTGGTGGGAAAAGTCAGAAATTCTACCGCAATTTAATTATTCTAAAATTTAGTTTAACTTTATTTTTTTAAATTTAAGTCGAATATTAACTAATAATAAACATTTTATGTTAAGGAATTGATATGTTATATAAAAATCTTATATAATATCTAAGAAAACTACTCTTGTATAATTATTAAAATTTAATTTATTACCACTTTTTTAATTCAATCATTTTTAATATATATATTTGAATTTCGCATTTTAATCGATGAGCGAAGTGTCAAACGCTCGTTTGGCACTTCGTTCATCCAAAATAATATGATTCGTGTGTTCGGGTAATACAATTCATCACACACGCTGTGTTAGTTGTTAATTAATGCATTTCGAATAGAATAGATGTTTTTGTACAGATATTTTAAAATTGATATAATGATAATTTGTATTATTTCAATAATATTATTGTATTACTTTTAATTTTTTTACTACAAGAATTTATAGAAAATGCAAGAATAAGTTGCATTTTCAATTAAATTTTTATTATAAATTCTGAGAAATAATTTTTTTAGATTTGTAGGAAATTCATAATGTTTTGCACTACTTAGTAAAAAGCATGTAAAGTATTTTTCCTTAACTGTATCGGAAAAGAATCAATTTTGGACTATTAATGTATTTTATACAAATATAGGTTTTATCGGATAATCGTAAAATGTTACCTGGTAAAATGTTGTATAATAAAACGGATTTAAATTTACAACGCGTTATGAAGCAACACGCACAATAGTGGAATTAGTATGTTTATAGGGTGTTTATTTCGAGTATTTATCGGTAGATTTATCAGTTATAAGACTGATAACTGATGTATTAGTATTTATCAGTAGAATATTTATTAAAAATTAAAAAAATTGTTAAGTGTTATTTATTAATAAAAAGCTATTTTAGAAAGCAGTCCTCTCTCTGTTATTGCTATAATTAGTTTGATTGCAATATACATACAGTTATTCTACAATTGTGTTGGAACTAACATTAATCAATGATAGCTATATCATGAAATAAGAGATCTTCAATTTATTGTTGAATGAAGAAATTTATAATAAATATTTCTTTTCAGAAATCTAGTTTAATTAATTAACGTTTTTCAAACATTTTGCTATACCAGCAGATTTTTATATTTTAGTTGATGTACTTCATATATTTTCTTTTTTAGAATATATATTGTATGTAATATTTTAAATATGTTTTTTTTCTTTGCAAATTATTCACTTAAAAATTTACTAGCATTCAGAAAATTAACCTACCCCAAACACAACAGAAATTTAATTTTTTTTCTTTTTTACTGTTGATTAAGGTACGAAAAATAAACTTTTTTTTTAATTTGAATATTTGATTGAGGGTAGAAGTGCTCGAAGATATTTATTCTTACATTAAACATCGCGTGTGATTCTTTAAGCAAATTTAATCATAAGAGAACAATAATTTTTTACCCATGCATAATATAATTTACGCATATAGGGACGAATTTTTATTGTTCAACTTTCAATGTATATAAGGAGAAAAAAGAATTTAAAATACAACTATTCATATACACTGAAACAATTTTTTTAAAAAAAATGAAGACATATGAGCCAGAGCATCAAACTTTAAACTAATCATATTTATGTTTTGTTACTTAGGTTTATACACACTATTGCTATTCTTTAAGCATTACTATTCCCATCATAACGATAACGAATTTTATTTATATTGATTACAAAACTTTGATGTTCAAATACATCAGATAACAAATAAGTATTTTTTGTTTCGTTTTGTTCTTTTATTTGCTAAATTTTGAATATCATCTGTCAACTCATAAGATGCATCTGAATAATATACCCTTTTACCTTAGCGTTACATTATAAACTTTTAAATTCTCGCTGTTTTCCAGTAATTTATAGATGCATTTCATACAGAAATAGTGAATAATCAGCAAATCATCTCATCACACACTCACAAGAAATTTTAATGAAGTGAAAAAGTATTTTTTTTATTATTTGATTAATATCAGTTTAAAAATAGTAATTAAGAACGTAATTTTTTATTAAAAGTTTTCGTATGTCGCTATCTGTGATATTTATTACAGTGATATTTACAATTATTTTTAAAACTTGCTAAATATTGAGTGCCATAAAAACATTCAAGATCAGTTAACAACATCATAAAATATATTAATTAGTTTATTAGATTTTGAAAATAAAAAAGTAGATTTAATTATATTTTTTATAACTTTTATTACAAATTTATTACATTTCATAAGAATTTCTTAGGATATGAAATTCTAAATTTAATATAGTATGCACTTTAAAGTTATGTTTTAATTTTTTGATGCACTGGAAGTTTCAAAAGTTCTTTGTAAAATAAAGCACCACAAAAAAATACATGGTTAGAGAGTTATAGAGATAGCAAATTTATTTTTTGTCTTAGTTTCGGGTTCCATTTCCCAAAGATGCCAAGCTTTCAGCAGTTTTTTTCTGTGTTACGTAAGTTTGTACGATGTGAAAAAGAATTAGTTTAAAATTTCGTCAACAGTGGGTGCTGCTTTAATTCCTGTGCGGAACAGGTACATTTGAAAACAAAAGAAATGTGTTATAACCGGTTAAACTCATGTGACGTCATTAATGACATGATAAGAATAACCACTTGTTTCTAGCCTATCAGTTCAAAACCTCATGTGAGGTCACAGTCACATGATAAAAACAGTTATGTGTATTTCCTATTCAGCTAATAAGTTCATGCACTTCGTTGTGCTCCCAATTTTGCTCTAGGCAGAAACTTTTTCTTAAAAAGTACGTAGACAAGAGATGTTTTATTTAAAAGCACATGCATAAAATAAAAATAAAAAAAATTTTAATTTTAAAATCTTTTTTTAAGAAATTTTTTGTAACATTTAAATATTTTTACGCAATTATGAGGTTTGGAAATTTTATGTCAGATTTATAAATAGAACAAGTACAATTAGTTTTATGAATGTTTTGCATTCAATGAATACCACGTGTCTTTATCATGTGACCTTCCTGAATTGAGCCCATTAGGAAATGAGACGTTTTTAATTTTGCAGGATTTACAATGGCAAATACTTAATATTTATAAAATTCTATTTCAATTTTAAGCGCAATTACTGCATTATTGTCTACACCAGGGGTCGGCAACCCTCGGTCCAAAGAACAGACGGTTGGGCTCTTCAGATTTCTGCCTCTATGTACGGGCAAAATTAATTAGACTGCGAATATAAAGTTGGATCGTACAATCAAGAGAAGTGATAAAATATGTGAATCATCCAAAGGGACAGGCCAAAATTATTATTATAGCTTAGAGCGATACTGCACAAGCGCAGGATTCGTACTGATATTCGTATCTGAGAAAACACAGTTGTAGTTGTGAAAAAAGTGCGTAATTTTTTGATAGCTTTAAGGTATCCGACTACGTTCGAAACCGTGATTTTGCAAACGCGTATAAATGGATTGTATTTATGATATTTAGTGTCACTTAGATTAAAAAATGTATATAAAATTGTTTTAAGAATAGTATTACAATAAAAAATTATTTAAGTACAATATTTTGACAAAAAATGAACTTAGAATGACCCATTTTCAAAATATTCTCCTTTTGTGAAAAATGCTTCTATTATAATAATTTTTTTCCCTGTATGTAGCCCCAGACTCTGTACAGAGCTCAACTAGAATGTTTGAAATATATAACTAATAGGTTTATTCATGTTTTACGACAACAGAGGGGAGAAATTTTAAGAAAAAAACGCCGATCATTATTTCAGTTAGTTGTAACTCTGAAAATAATGTGAATTTTTCAAGAATCATAGTTGAGCCTCTGTACAGAGGTCTGAGCTATGCACAGACAAAATATTATTATAGAATCATTTTTCACAAAAGGAGAACATTTTGAATAAAGGTTATTCTAAGTTAATTTTTTGCCAAAATATTGTATTTAAATAAATTTTTTTGTCAAAATATCCTTTAAAAAAATTTTTTATACATGTATTTTAATCTAGTGACTAAATATCTGAAAATTATCCATTTATGCGCTTTTTTAAAATCACGGTTCCGAACGTAGTCGGATACCTAATTGGTGAGTGTGTTATTCACTGTTGATACAGTCAGTTAATATCATATAGTGCAATTGATGCATTATATCTTTTAAAATTCCATTTCAAAAATTTGCAACGTACCACAGGTTGAATAAAGATATTTAACTTTTTTATGATTTAAATAAATAAGATGTTCCTTTTTTTTTTGTGATTATATATATAAATATATTGTTGTAATTTGTAAGTTACAAATTACACTCTCTAATAAAACTGGCAAATAAAACAAAGAAACACCTGTGTTTTCTTTTATTTTTCAAAATTCCTACTACCGGTATTAAAACCGGTATTCCGGTATTAAGATTTAAAAAATACCGATATTGAACTTTTGGTCCGATATTGCAATCCCTATTTCTAATGTAATTTTTTGATCGTGACTCAGAATTTTGGATACAGCACTATTGTTCATTGAATCAAAATGATTTTGATAAGTTCTGTAACTTCTGTCTCCAAAATTCAAGAAGTTACAAAATATGTTACTAACTTTTAAATCATTTTTTCATTTGTTTCATTCAAATAAGAATATTAATACAAATTCCACGTTAAAAAGCCCTGCCTTAGCTAGTCCTGAGTGGGCTCTGTATATAAATATCTTGAAATCCCTCTTTTGAGGCCCCTTAACATTTAATGATCTTTTACTTACATGTTTTGGGGGCCCCCATCAATTGAAAAGGTTGTAAGCCCGCAAAAAAAGGAACATATTTTATTTATTTGTGAAGAAATATATAATATTGAATTCCTGAATCAATACATCATATCATCAACTACATTTTGATTAAATTCTTTTTTTTAGAAACACAATCAAATGGAACATTTTCTCTCTCTTCCTCTTATTGGTATTTTTTTTAAAAAAGCATCCTTCAAATAAATTTACGAAAATTTATTAACAACCCCCTTCGGGCATTTGTTCTTTTTTTTTACCCTTTAAATAAATAATCTCAGTATTAAAAAACCCGAAAAGATTTATGATGGCCTCATATTGCTGTAATGGTCAGCGTTCCCATTTCTTCGATCCATTGACCAGAAAGGAACCCTAAGAATTTATTTTTTTTTAAAAAGGACCTCTAGAATACCAAAATGTTGATTATGGTCTTTTGAAAGAGAAGGACATCAAAAGTTTGGGCCCAAAAGAGAAACAATATCAACCACCCGGTAAAAAGGGTTGGACGTCTTGGCCCGTGGTAACAGTTTCGCTTTGAGAGTAATAACTTCTGTATTCAATATTTCTATTGATTCTGACGGGTGGATAAGAAAAAAATGAGTATCTGATGATCATGAAAATAGCTGGAGATTTTGAGGTTTCTATTTTTTTTGAGGTAAATTTGATAAAAGCATAACATTTCGAGAAAAAAAGGTACATAATTTTCTTTTTTAATTTCTTAACTGATCTTTAAACTATGTTTTTGCCTCAACTATGAAATGACCAATTTTTTTACAATGAAAAGAGGGATGAAAAATTAAAGAAAAAATTACAGCGTAAATATATGAAACATTTTATTAATTTAAACAAAAATGCATTAGCACACAACCCCTTTTAAACATTTCTTAAACGAAATTTATTTTTCCATTGAATGATTTTTTATTTGTCTATATATCATTTTCTGATAAATCGGAAATTTCTGAACAAGAAATATCTTTCGTATTGAACTTAATGATAAAGGGCTACAGCTTAAGTACCAACATTCAGTCTTAATTTTTCACTTGTCCAAAAATCTTAACAATTGAAAAAAACTCTCTCTTTCAACTGCTGCATTTTAATTTCAGGACAGCACAAGGTAAATTCAACAAGAATAACTAACTTATCATTTGGAAAGTGTTCATTTTTCAAATGGTTATGTATTTCCACCCATCTTTTATCAATTTCAGCAAGCCGATTTACCAATTGTTCCAATTTATTGGAATTTAAATCTACATTCAGTCTTCTAATTTATTCAGACACACAATTGTCATCGATTTTAAAACCAGGCATTTCTTTCGTTACCAATACAAATGTCCAGAACTAATACAAATGTAAGCTGGATAAATAAATGAAAAAGAATGAAAATAAATGAAAAGAAGGGTGGCAGATGAAGAGAGAGAGGAAATGGGAATGCCATTAAGTAAAATCAAGTAAAAAAAAATATCAACTTCATCAATTTTCTTCGTCAGCTTCGCTGAGATTTTAACTTCTACTATATTTAAATAAAACAAAATTTAAATTTACATTTGCAAGTAAATCCCGAAAATCTGTTTTCCAATTTACTTTAAAAACTGTGTTAAAGTCTCGACACTCTGGGAAAATCTTTACAAAACAAAAAGGAGCAGGGGGGGGAAAGAAAAAAAAAGTTAAATTTGCATCTCAATGGGGGGAAAAAAAAAAGCAGTTAAGGCAGTTTCGGCGTAATGTTGGGGAAAAGGGCCCAAATCCAAATTTTTCAGATAAAAAGTACCCAAAAAATAAATTTTATTCTGGCTTACTATCCTGTAGAGAATCACTTATTTTATCATACTACTCATTTTTATTCAAGTTGACCCCTATTTTTTTTTTATAAAATGTTTTTGCATTTTTCCACCTTAATTTAAAAGAGCTATTCCTTTACATGTTAAAAAGGAAAAAAATTTAAATTTTATATGAAATATTTTTTAAATTTTAAAAAATATATTATAACAAATGCATGAGTTACAATGCCACAAATTTTTAGAAAAAAAAGGATTTTTTTTTGTAGAAAATGTGCTCTGCGTTAAGTTCACATCCTCGTTCAATGGTGAAAATAGCCTTAAAATTCATCTTCTAAATACCGGAAAATTTTTTGCGAACTAAGAAATTCCTCAAATAAGGTTTGTGGAAAGGGGAATTTTTTTTCAGGGGGAATATCTCCGCCCCCGTCACTTGAACCCGATCCTTCCCCAACTTTAAAGAAAGTCGATCGCATATTTCTACGAGAATTCAGTCAATGGCATATTTAACCAGGTTACCCTTTCGAAAGGGGATCACACACACAAAAAAAGTTTCCCCAACCCAAAGATGACTTTCTGAATGAAAACAAAAAAAAAAAAGATTTTGTAATTCTTTGATTTCAGGTTGGAAATCTTATTCTTCAGAAGAGAATCACTATATTTTCTCCATTGACTACGAATTAAGCATCACAATAGGCGTAGCTGCTGTGTTATTACCAGAAAATTTTAAAAGCGAAGGTGGCTGAAAAATTGTTTAAGCTTGATGGTTTCTTTTGCTTTTCCCGATAAATGTCGGGAAAAATACGCTGAAACACAGCAACACAGCATTAGTTGCGTAATTTAAAGTAGCAATTTACATTTTTGTGTGCCTGTGAGATTTGAAATGATTCTAACAATGAGATTAAATTGAACACTTTAGAACATCAAATTGTGATTGTACAAAACCAAAAAAAATTGTGTCCGTTTAAAAGTTGAAAAAAATGAAACAAACTTTTTAAATGAAAATAAAAAACTTTGGAAGAAATAAAGCTACTACATCATAACAAAAACAAAATGGAAGAAAAAACTCTTACGTGTCTATCAATTGCTAGATGTTATTTTTAGTTCATAAAATTTGGTGCAAACTGAAGTTCTCGACGATTTGTTCATGAGTTTGATTTTATTTTAGGGCGTACCTTTAGTAGAGAATTATTTTCGCCATATTGAATAGAAATTAAGTATAGGTAAAGGAACCTTGGGTTTTTCCATTTTTTTTTGCCAGAAAGGGGAACTAAACTAGGATTTTGCTTTACACTGTATATTAAAAGAAAAAACTTCTTTAACAGTGATGAAATTAATCTATTTATGATTTTTTCTTATTACTCTTTGAGAAACTAAATGTATTCAAGAAAAAAATTATTCTTAATGAATGCGAAATTATTCGGAGAAAAGTAATTGCCTTTTTTCTTAAGAATAATATTACTTCTGATCAAAAACTAAGGGAAACATTCTCGAAAAAAGTGATTTCCTGGAATTCAAATTCAAGCTGACACAAAATCAATATCTATTCTTAGAAATTGAGGAAATTTTGTTCTCTCGTCTTCGTTATTGTATCTTTTTATTTTCTTTCATTTAATGAATATTAGTGTTTTTGTTTAAATGTTTCACATTTCCTTTTTTTTTATTCTTGAAGTAATTATTTTAGTTCTGAAAAAATTTTTTACTTTCCATATTTTTATGAAAATA